>BSBM01000053.1:5890000-6180000 GCA_027924585.1 Larix kaempferi
GAAAAGAAGGATTTATGCAAATTCATGATTATATTCGAAACTAAAAAATCTTATTAGAAAGGAAAACACATTGAAGATTACAGCTAAATAAATCTATTGAGATGAAAGTTAAGTTCCGACTAGTGGTAGCAAATTTCCAGTATCTTATCACGTGACAAAAAAGTGGTCGTATTTAGTTTGGTCGTTTATAGCTTGTCTTGTAGTCATATATTTGGTCTCCACTTTGAGAGTTTTTTAGACATGAAAGAAACATTATCCTTCGTGAATCTTCTGATTTGAAGAATTTTGAACGGTATGTATGAAATTTAATTTATCATTTGAAAGTATTTAAAATTAAATCCTTAAATTGAAAAGAGAATGTAGAAATGTTTTTTCATCGTGAAAGAAACTATACTTTTATTTTGAGGTAGAAAAATAAGTTTACAAAAATAATCGGCTTCTTCCCAACAGAGACATCATACAATATCCTACATAATAGAAATAAAACTTGTTCCTGAATCTGAAATAACCATACAACAATCAACCAAAAACATGGATAGTGAGATAGAAATTTTACTACATATCATGCGTAGACTACAAATAGGCTGAGGCTAGAGGAAAAAATAGTCACCAGGTAGATCAAATCCAAACAAACTGGCATAGATTACAACACAGGTCAATATGTTGAAGACCAAAAAGCTAGAGTCACCTGAAGGATGAAACGTCAAAAAGATGAAGGAAGATATCTGCATAGACTGATTAATTGAAGATAGTCACGATACTAGATTCTAGCAGCCTGTACTGGAAGAATTTTTCAAAAGAAAAATTGTCCTCAGGGAGAATGAGGGCCATCTTTGATAAAGAATCAGCTTCGGAGTTAAAATCCCTAAAAATATGTTAAAAATGATGAAGTAAAAAAGAGCTTAGAGGGACCTCAATCTGTTCAGCCACCAAGATACATGATTTACCTGTTTTGTGCACCTATGGGCAACCTAGTCTGTCACTACTTTAGAATTTCTAGCTAATTGAAGATGAGAGACCCCTTGGAGGTGAGCCAAAAAAACCAATTGGCATATTTGGTTGGAAGCATGGAGTGTGATGCTGAAAAATTTTCCTAACCTGTGGAGCCTTAAAGTGTTGTAAGAAAACACTAAGTCTATAAATATTGACATACATGTCCTAAAAAATGGAAAGTTTTATGTGCTTCCAAACATACCAACTCACAAAACATGGGAGGAACTTCCAACTAGGAACAAAAAATAACTAATGGAGTATAAAATGCTCAAAGGTGAGGCCTTCCCACCTTCCATTAATTTTTAAGGGACTTAAAACCTCCAACCATAAAATCCTGACATTGTCATAGTGAACGAGCAAGTGGACTACTATTTTGTTGACACAGTTCTGTCGACAGGGGTTCACTTCATACTGCTGTCAAAAAACACCAACCAAACACCCTTAAGCACCAGCCCAGAAAGGTTTTACCCTTTCCAACAACGCCCATGAAGTGAGTGAAGTCTCACTCGAGATGGTTAAGGGGGCTACAGGAGCCAGGTTTTCCGTAGTGGGGAAAAGGACATACACCTATTCGGACTCTATTTCTATAGAAACCAGAGATTTACCTTCGCAACATGCTTTATAGATTCACCATTTGCATACTCACTATGTAATCAACATTTGCAGTAACAAGTTAAAACTGGCAATCGCATCAGTCATAAATTACAGAATAACAACATTCACGCAGGACACAGTATTCATCATTCGACATAAAAAGAGAAAAAATAGACATATCCAAACATCTTCATGCATTAACTCATCAAAAACCTGCGGGATTAACCTTCACAGGGATAGTTCAAAACACCTTATCGCAGATCCATACAAACTTGCTGGTTACAGAGCAAAACATCACACAAGTCATTCGCTTGGTTATTGATAGACTTATGCTATCATTCTTGGATGACCTTACGCTTACATTCATATTCATATTTATAGCCAACTATGGCGGTTACAAAGTGGTCCAAATGACCCTTTCTAAATAACTAAACTAATCTTGCACTTTTGTCGGCTCCTTGTTCTCCGCGAATGGTACTTTCTTCCGTGGATGGTCCTTCTTCGCTGCTGTCGACTTCTGCACTTCATGCAGTCTAACCCCATGTCAACATGCCCCAGACAAAAACTTGTGGCTATCGCTTGAGCCACCTCAGCTGGAAACCTCTGGTGCATTCACCTACTGCCTGAAATCGTCGTATGCATTCTTGATCTTGTCGACCACTTCCTTCGTTGATGCTCTGAGTTGTGTGCATTCTTACACCTACTGGTATGTTGGGTGTTCAAAATTTTTATGTTGTGCTTCCTCTAGTTGGTGCTTGACCTGTTTCATTGCTTCCATCACCCGTAATTCAAGGACTTCTGCTTTTGTTTGGAGCTCGTCTAGGTGTGTGGCCCTTCTTTGTTGTCATTCGTGTGCCTTATTTACGTGCTGCTGCATTCATTTTAGTTCCGCAGCCTTCATCATTCATATCAGTGAGGGAATTGATTTGATCAATCCCTTCAAGGATTCTAGTTGTGCTTCTTCTTCGCTGAGTTTCTCCTTCAGCTCGGTTAGCTGTTCATCGTGGACTACGCTTCCCCAAAACTCTGTGACACCCTCTGCAACTATCTGGGCTGTCTTTTCCATCTCTGTGATCTTCGTCACAGCTTCTTCGATCGCATTCTTCCTTCCCTAAATCTGTTCTGGTGGTGTGATAGGTACCACCCTTTTCTGAAGCTCTGCATTTTATTTTCGCAGGTCAGCGATAACAACGCCTAATAATATAGCTTTCGCTTCCGGTAGTATGTCCTTATCCAACTCAAAGGGTTCCTCGCATGCCTTAGCTATCGCCACCTCCAACCGACTTCTATCTGCTACAACCTTCTCTTTCTCAACTAATGTCTTGTATTTTTGTTCTTGGAGACATTGTGCCTCCATATCGCTGAGGTGTGCCTACTGCTTATACCTCACCATCTTCTCATGCATTATGGCCTCACGATCGTGGATTTCTACACTTGCTGCAGTTTGAATCCTGTGAAGTGACAACATCGGTAGTATATTGAAATATACCATGATGGAATCATGTTTCCTTATCTTTATATCCAGATCCTTGTCACCTGTTGCCATTGCATTTGGTAAAATTTGCACTATCCCCTGTTGTGTGTCGACTTCTACTTCGACCCTACTTGTCGACAAACTTGGCGAGACGTCCCCGTGTGGTACACTTCACTCTACAACTGCATTGGCTAGTGTGGATAATAGTTTGATTACTTGGTGGAAGTATTCTGTGGAGTGATGTGTGACTTGCACGCGGTTTGCTTCTATGACCTTTTTCAGCTTCTACAGGACCCTATTCACTTGCTTCGCTGGAATACCACCACTTGTGCTTCCTTCTCCATGGTCCATATTGTGCTTTGTCCTTGTTTCTTTATGTTGTGCTTGTAGGTCGGAATCTGTCGGGGTGGCTGAGGAGGCTCTATCATGACTGGACATCTATGACTGGCTGTTCGCAGGGTCATCTTCTCCTTCGCCATCCTTTCGACTGGCTGAGTCCTTTTCTTCCATAGTCGGCTTTGGTCGAGTTATTTCCTGTCCATTTTCTACATTCGATAGGTCCTCCTCGGCGGCTAGTACTTTCCATTCTGCTGGCCATCTTTCGATGATGGCATCCAGCTCCTACTCGGTGAGCTTGTGTTGTGTTGGAATCCACTGTCATTGCGTATCCGCTCGGGCTTGGATGTAAATTATCCAGGATTCAACCAATAGTTGTGCGATCAGGCGATACTTCCTTTTTCTTGCTTAGTTATATATGGTATCGCTTTCGCATCTATCCACATCATATATAAGAACAAGTAGAATTGTACAATGTTGGATGCTTGCCGTTCTTTATCAATTGTTGCCCATAAATTTTGGTATCGCACCCCTTTGTGTACTCTGGATTCTACTGTGTCCATGCCTTGATAGTGCTCTAGATCCCTCCATCCTGCTAATGTGATGAGCATTATGAGCCATGAATATTTGAATTCCTTTCCTTTCTCCTATGCGTCATATGCGTCTTCGACCAATTGGTGTAGAAGAAATTTCGACTAGTTCATCCACACTCCTGCGGCACATTGTTCTACGGAGGCGATGACGCCTGAACTGCATTCTTTTGGACTAATATTCTATGCCACCTTAACTACTAACATCTTTTCTCTCACCCTGACGGCCTGGTTCTTAATTGTGCTAATTAGGTAGCCCTTGGAGTTTTTCTCCACTCCATACTTTGTCTTCAAGCTCACTGCAAGCTTCGTGTCCTTGTCTTTTCGCTGGAAAAATTGGGAATGATCATCTCTGTCCTTGGGTAGCCCAGTGATTCTTGCGATTAGGTCAACTATGACTGGAATATTTTCATGCATCCATAGGTATCCTCCATGAAAACAATCCATCAGTTGCTTGACACATGCATTTACCTGTGCCAATCGCCCAAAGTGCGGTATCTGGGTGAGGCCTAGCAGCCCTGATTGTTCCAATCCCAATGCCCACTCCACGGTTTCCTTTGTGGTTGGGAATACTTCGCCATGGCTAACATCGATGTATGCTTCTACGTATTCTTGGAATTTTGCTAGGTTGTGGTCAGTATATTGTAGCTTCTGCAAATTTGCCACAATGTTCCCGACTTGAGGAGCTCCTTTTGGTATCGGCGGCATTTTAATTTCATACTATTCGTTCTTGTTGATTCGAACTACTGGTGACCCTTTCTTGCTCGGCGGTACATACCCTAGTATTTTTGGGCCTTCTTTCAATGTTGTTTCCTTTCCTGCTTCTCCTTCTTCCAGTTGAGCAGAGTTTTGAGTCCCTTTCTTCGACTCTCGATTGGTGTCTGCAGGTCGAGTAGCGCTACACTTCTTTCTGAATGATATACCAGACATAATTTCTGGTGTTGGTTGTGGGTGCTCGGTGCTTATGCTTTAAATGTAGACTTCCATGTGCTTCTTGGCAGGTTCTTGTTGAACACACAGTGCGTTAGACTGTGCCCTTTCCCTTCATTTATAGTTGTGATTTGTCACGTCTCATTGATTTTGGACAATAATTAACAAATCCAACGCTGATTTCCCAAATCCATTGCATGCGTCAGGCATTAATTGTGTCATTTTTCCATTTTTCCACCATCCATCGTGGTTTAACTGCTTAATTTATGGCTGGATTGGACCCTTCTGCATCATGGCAGCTTCCGACTGGCCGAATCGTGTCACTTCTTGGTGTAGTCTGCGATTATCTTGTCTACAGATGTTGATTTTTCTTTTTTTTTTTTTTTTTTCACAGTGCCATAATTAATTCCGCGACACCAATCCTTCGCTAGAGTCGCACCCATTCACGTCTTTCACACTCCTGGAACCTTAGGTTCAGCTTCATTCTTAAATCGACATAGGTCCATCAGGTTGATCCACTCCGATTCCTCTACAGGTTCTATAATTCATGCTACCAGCATTCTCTCGATTTCATCCTTCACCTGCTCCTTATACCTAAGATTCAACCTATAAGGCCACTGCTTTATTGGCTTCGCATAAGGTTTCAATGGGATTTTCATATTGCCTAGGTCCCCCGAAATCCCTTTCATCTCCGAGAATTTTTTCAGAAACAAGTCCTGAAACTCGTGCAATAGGTCAGTAATTTTCACAATGGTTGAGTCATCCTAGTAGTTGCGGATGCTCATGGACTTGGGGTTCTCTTCTAACCCAATGTTCACTTTATTGATCCATAATGGCTGCTAAAACTTGTCAGAAGGCATATCTAGTGCCTCGACGCTATTACTTCCTTCTGAATATGGTATATACATAGCCCTCGGATCATCCTCATCGTCTGGTTCTCCTATTATGTTGTAGCATTCCATCAACATTTGGGGTGTCACAATCCACTGAATTCCCATAGGTTTATCTGTTGGAACTGCATCGAATACTTTCTCCTGGACCTCCTGCAATGCGTTGTGGATGAAGGGGTTTGCGTCAGAGAAACTGAACGTTTTTCTAAAGCCAATTGTTTGTTGTTCCCATGAGTTTGTTCTATGTCGCATTTCTGCTGCGAAATACCAATTTTGCGGTACTTCATCCAATGTGTGAATAAATGCGTGGACCCATTCATGTTTCTCTCATGGTCCCCATTTGCTTTCACATTCATTCAAATTATCCTTCGGGTCTCTTCTACCATCGTACTTCCTTCCGCAGTATCCTTCAGTGTCTCCGAAACTAATCATCATTAGGTGTCGACATAGTGGCCAGTTATTTATAGTTGACTTGTGTGTTTCCCATCATCGCGCTGGTGTAGCCTTTAAGGCTTCCTCCAAGGCCAACAGTCGTTGTGGTTCTACCACTTTTTCTTCAAATTCAGTGATAAATGCAGCCAAGTTGGGAAATCCCTCATACATTGGTAGCTCACACTCTTATGTAGCTACACGTCATAGCGACTGAGTGATCCATGCACACCTCCTAAACGATACTTCATGTAGCCGATTCTGCCAATTTTCCAGTGCTTTGTCCAAATCTGACGACGTCGAACTGATACTGCACCACCCTAACTCTCCATCTACAATAGGGTTGATATAATCTTCTGATATGTTATAGAGACTATCCCATCCCTCTGTGAATTCATCCCTGGTCGGCTCAACATATATCTTCCCTTCCGTGAGGTCAAGAGGTGCGACTACCCTTATCTCACGGTTTTTAAATGTCATAGTTCTTTTCTTGAAGTTGATAATAGCATGATTCTCCATCGCCCTAGTAGCACTGGATAGGGGCTTGTGCTGTCAACAATATCGATCACATCAAAATATGCATATGTGTTGAGTCCCTCGATCTCAACGAGGACCTGACACAATCAACCGATCGAGGTGAACTTACTTTGGTTTTCTAGTCGTAGTTGTATTGGGGACCAAGCCAAGTATGGTTTCCCCATCGTTTCCCAGGTTTGTTTTGTTAGGATTTTTAAGTCTAATCCCAAGTATAAGATAATGAAATCAACATCAAATGCTCCAACTTGCGTAGACATCCACATTTCTATTCCTTTCTTTCTCTTATGTATTTGATTGACCGTTCGCTCCTGTCGTGCACCCTCCTGTCGATGGATCATGCTGGATATTTCTACCGATGCGTCCTAATCTTCTTACCTCTGGGAAACTCTATAGAAAGGATCTTAAGGTGTTGGTATTTTTCTACAAATTCGTCGTGTCAAATGTCAGTGACATATCATAAGTAACTTCTTTCTGGTGAAGAGGTGGCTGCCTCAATTGCCTCATTGTCTCTTGTGCTTTCAAAAAAATATCCCATTCTTCTTCCGCATCGAATGTGATGTGTTTTTTTGTTGTCAATCAGACATTATTCAATGACCTATTAGCCCCTGTCATAGCTCCTCCTCCTCGAGTCATTATTCCGACAGTCGCATTTTGAATTCTGACCTCTGCTGATATCTTCTGTACTGCTGGTGGTGGATTCTGATTCTGGTTCTGATTTGGTGTAGGTGGGGGTAGGTTCTTAGTTTTCCACTTCACGATGAGCTAAGGACAGTCTTCGACACCATGGTCCATAGCATTGTAGTAAGTGCACTATGGGATTGGATTTGTGAAATCCCTCTGGTAATGCCTCTGCTGACCACAATTTTAACATATGTATTGTCCTTGACCTCATCCAGTAGCTCCTCCTCGACCGACATCGGCTCCTCGGCCTTCGTGGAAACCCCCTATGAACCCTCCTCATAGTGACCCATATGGAGGGTACTCTGGTTGGCCATATTGCAGTTGACCATATTGTGGTGGTTGAAAGTGCATTTGTGGATATTGCGGTTGACCATACTGCGATTAACCATATTGCGACTGGCCATACTGCGACTATTCATACTGCGGTTGTGAATTATAGTGAGGCGGATGTTGATTGTACTGTGGTTTCTTTTGTACCAGCGGTTTCTCTTCTCCCTCCATGAAAAATGTATCCATAGTCCTTTCTTGGAGTAGGTCATAAGCCCTGCAATATTTTTCGTCATGGCCAACCAATCGACAGAATTTGACATACAAATTCACTGGCTTCGACACCATCTTCTGCAAGTACACACATTCTTCTGTTCAATGTCCTCTCATCTGACAGATGCGACACCAAGGCATCCCTCCCTGACTGAGGGGATTTGGTGCACCTGATTGCAAATATTCTCAAAATTATGGGCACTGATCCTTGTGATGTCCTTCTGTTTTGCATCTAGTGCACCATACGTCTTCACGGGAGTCTCTTCCCTTCTTCATATACTATAACTAGATCGTCAAATTTTCCAACTGTGCTTGTATCCGATCCATTCCTACACTTGTTTCACTGATCGGTGAATCCTTGAGCTTCATTGCAATTCCTAGCGCTTCTGCTTGAGTCGCTACCTTCTGTTTTATCAGCGACCCATGAATATGTGGTACCAACCCAACGATAAACCACTCTTTATGCTGCATGTCACTCATCCCGAAACTTACTTTTTCCATTAGCGTTTTATACCACTAGTCAAATTCCCATACTGATTCATTTGGAAACTGCTTGATTTCCTTGAGCACAGTAATGTACTGTGACTAGGATTTTGGTTTTCTAAACTCATCGATCATCCCCGCCTTGATTTGTGGCAATTTTTTATTTGGATCTCCCATCAGTACCTCAGTAAACTTCATATACCAGTCTAGAGCGTGGCCCCTGAGGGTCATCGTTAGCTGTCCGTTTTTTATGTTTTCGTCTTAAACCTGTTTCATGGTCTATACTGCCTCACACAAAAACTAGTATTGTTCGGGATCCTCGGTCCTGTTTCCCTAGAAATTTGGCATATTTGCGTCGTCACCTACCATTCTTGTTCTTCTACTATTATTATTTGTTGATCCACTACTCTTACTACTCTTCTGGAACGTAGGAAAGCTCTGCGAATAACTTGTATTTCTTCCAATCAAGTTCTGAGTAGTGCACGGAGTTGAAGGTATGTTGTAGCTTAGGTTACGCCCTTCTTCATCTTCTGGGGTATCATGTTCACTTTCTTCTTCATTGTAATAAGGTTGCTTCATCCCTTGTGGTCTTTTTTCGTAGTATTCTATTCTGGTCCCCTCAGGAGACTCTCTCTCAGTCCTCCTCTTCTTCTCTAGTCGTCGGAATATCGCCCCACTCCTCAAGGTACCACAACCTTATTCATCCTCCCTTAGAATTTCATCTTCGCTCATGTCCATCTACCCCGCATCTTTCTATTAGACCCGCATTCACGCGGTACCCACAACTTCCGCACACTGATCTTCTACTCATCGAAATTCAACCTCAATATACCATTTTTGCAGACGAGCATCTTAATCCATAACTTCACCAATAACAGGAATCTCCCTCTAGGTCTTTTGAAAATTTTCCTTTCTGCATCACTGTATGATTTTATTGTATCAACGGAAAACTCAGTGATGTATCCCTCTAGGATGTTGTCTACCTAGAAGTCAACAACCCTTGATACCTTATTGTTGACCCGTTTTAGCTTTTGGATAAGTTCTGGAGTCTAGTGGTTAGGTTCAACTCCTTGGCAATGGTTCTTCTGAAAGTTCAGCTGCGCCAACCACTCATTCAACAATATCCAAAATTCGCAGAAGAATGCTTCGCGGATATCAAAATAGATATTATTTTCCACCTAACTACTCGTCGTCTACCCTGGGTTCTGATTTTCTCCTTGCTTGAATTCTTTTGTCTTCTTATCAAACCAATCCTGAATCTCCAGTTTCGTCGAGTGCCACAACATGTCCTCTTATTTCTTCTTCAGGTTCCTAGCAACGGAACCATTTGTTGACACATCCGCGGAATAAAGGACCATTCGCGGAGAACAAGGAGCCGATAGAAGCGCTAGGTTAGTTTAGTTAGTTAGAAATGTTCATTTGGACCATTTTGTAACCACCATAGTTGGCTATAAATAGGAATATGAATTTAAGCCTAAGGGAATCTGAGAATGATAGCACAAGTCGATCAATAACCAAGCGAATGACTTGTGTGATGTTTTGCTCTGTTTCCGGCATGTTTGTATGGATCTACGATAAGGTGTTTTGAACTGTCCGTGTGAAGGTTAATCCCGCAGGTTTTTGATGATTTAATGCATGAATATGTTTGGATATTTCTATTTGGTCTCTTTTTATGTTGAATGATGAATACTATGTCATGTGTGAATGTTGTTATTCTGGAAATTCTGATTGATGCAATCGCCAGTTTTAACCTGTTACTGCAATTGTTGATTACATAGTGAGTATGCGAATGGTGAATCTATAAAGCATGTTGCGAAGGTAAATCTCTAGTTTTTGTAGCAATAGAGTCTAAATAGGTGCATGTCCTTTTCCCCACTATGGAAACCTGGTTCCTACATCCCCCTTAACCATCTCGGGTGAGACTTCACTCGCTTCGTGGGTGTTGTTGGAAAGGGTAAAACCTTTCTGGGTCTTGTGCCTTTCACAAGGTGAACAATAGGTTCAAATATTGACATACTTTGGTTCCTGTTTCATGCCCAAATTTACCAACTCATACTACATGGAAGATCTATTGGTTTTCACTTTTGCTAGTTTTCTAAATTTAGGCTACAATTCAAATAGATTCTCAAGAGTATGTAATCCTTTTGGCATAAAATTTCCTTTCTATTGATTTTCATCCATATTTTGCATATTTGACTGATGTTCTGTTTCATCAATAATCAAACCATTAAATGTATCTTCATCAGTTAAAAAATCAATAATATGTCTATCATCATCAAATAACCTCCAGTTGGTCACTTTATCAAGGACAAATGGCCTGAAAAGTAGTTCAATGGAGAATTTGTTACTAAGAGGAACTAAATGAGAAGTAGTAGTAGCTAATAAATAAGCTACAGTATTTTTAGATCTAGGAATGGAATCAATATTAAAAGCATCAAAACTTGAAATCTAATTCCATACCTTTGTCTGGTACCCTTTTAGGTGTGGATACAAACAATGAATATTATTTCTAATTTGCCTAACAATTATTTTTGAATCACCAAATACTTTCAAAATTTTAACATTCAACTCAATAGCTTTTTTGAGCCCTTGAATCAAAGCCTCATACTCAACGGTGTTATTGGTGCAATCAAATTCTAGTCTACAGGAGATAAATATTTTATTTCCATGAGGATCAACAAGGAAACAACATGTTGAAGCCGCAAATGTGTAGGTTGCTGGAAGGGTTCTAAGGCTAACAATAGAGGGGGAAAACCTAGACTGAAAGGCTTCAAAAGGTCCTATGCAAGGACAGTTCTATCCCAAACCTATTTGGAAAAGTAATATCCCACGTATACAAAGGCATCCGCTCACACTTGTGGGGTTTGATCCTAGAAGGATCTGTCTTCCTAAGAAGGAAGATCAAAGTGTCCTAATTCTGGAGTGGATCTAAACCTAAAGTAGCTCTACCTTAAAGGAAATCTAAGATAAGTCAAATCTAATCTAAAGAGAGTGTCATGATTGTATGCAAGGTAACTTGGTTCCAATTCTAATAAGTTATCTCATCAACTTGACAGAAATGTGAAATTGAATCATTAACTCATTACTTTAAAATACAATCAGGTAATGAAAATTACTGATATTAGTTTAAAGATCAAGCATATCCAATATTACCTTGTAACTCTTATGCTAATTGAAAAATTAACATGAATTATTAATTTAATGATTTATGTGAATCATTTGCATAAAGAGATAAATATTTTAATTAAAGAAATTCAATTAAAACATAAATACACAAAGATCATGAATGAAGAAAAATCTAATTCATGGATCAGTGCATTAATGATTGGCTGCAAAATCAACAATATTAATTTATAATTAAGGTGAATATATCAGACATCATCAAAGAAATTTGATAACTTACACAAAGAGGATGGCAAAAGAAACTAACTTTGATTGATTGGTCTGCAAAAAATTACATGATCACAAGTGAAACAACGTTTCTCCAGTCCTTCTTTGGCATATATCTCCCTCTTAACTAACCATCCCCTCCTATGAGGCTTCTATCCCTTTAAATAATAATTACAAAAATGGTTACAAAGGATATCTTTCCCATGAAAACAAGGATTTAAAAAATCAGACTATTCTAATCATATCATAGTAGAGAATGGCTCATAATGAATGTTCGCAAATTTTTCAAAAGATATTCATCAGGTAATTTCGGGAAACATCCCGTAATAAACTGTGGAAGTTAACCACGAGCTATTAGCTGTCTGCGATGGAAAAGAAGGGAGCTGGAAAATATTTCTTAGAAGATTTATGATGATCAACAACGTTCTCAAAGACTGAAAAGTCGGCCACTTGCTCCTCCTTCAAAGGAATTAATGGAGTGACAAGTTCCTCATTGATTATAAAATACTGGATGATGGTATTGTCTTGATCAACTAGCTTTTCAGTAATCTTCCTTCTCTTCTTCTAAGGGAGGTGTATGCAGATGGATTGAATTTTAGGTTCTTTTTCACTACCGTTGCTTTCATCAGGAGCACCTGCATCAAAAGGTGGCAACACAGGTTCTAGATATAGAAGAGGCTGAAGTTCTTTCTCTTCACAAAACCTAACCAAATATTTATGATCTCCCTACATATTGCTCATAATACAATTGTCAGAAGGAAAACTTATGAACATTAACTAACAAGACTTTTCTATTACAGTATGGCGAACAACCAATTTCCAATGTTGAAGCCTGTATCTAATAGAGAATAATAGAGATTCCAGGAATGACCGAGCGTAATGAATTGGCATGATTAAAACCTTATGCTGTAACTTGCAATTATCACGTCTGTATTGAAATAATGCACAGCATACGTTGACAAGGGTTGAGTTTAAGACGGGATAAGATAGTAACAATTCATGTATGATTAATGTCAAATCTCAACACCCAATCAATTACAAATTAACTGAATCAATGATTATCAATTCATAAGCAGCCGCAAGTGAAAATTGTAGTTTCAGAATCGATTGCAAATCAAAAATTGAAGAAGCAAAACAGAGAACCGAAATGATTATTGGAAAAAAAAACCAATATCAATCGCAAGATCGAGCAAATCAATGGTTGAGATTAAACATGCAAGCTACGGAATAAAAATGCGGAAGGTTTATTTTGGATATATACACAATCCTTCGCGCAATCCGTAATCCACAAGTTGTGGGTTGTGGTTTGCAGAATTTCAACTCTAAGCATTATGAAACAAAGGTCCCTGCAATCTGCAATTTGTGGGTTGTGGGATCGCAAAGCACAAAACTAAATTAAAAGGTGTTCCCGCAATCCACATTGCAGGTTGCGGGTTGCGGAACAAGCAACTGCAATTATTAGACAAACCATTCCGCATCCGCAATCCACATTTGTGGGTTGCGGGTTGCAAAACAAAAGCATTCCAAAACAAGAAAAGAAAGATCCCGCAATCGGCATTGCAGGTTGCGGAATTGTGGGTGAATTTTCGAAAGGAAAAATTACTAACTTGATCAAATCAAAGCATGATGAAGAAACCTCAAAATTAGCAAGGATTTTGATAACAGTATTTAGTGCAGGTTTGTGTCTACACTAGTTTAACTATTTTTCTAAGAGATGGTGAGTCTCTACGTATGAAGCAATTATGACAAGTTCGTAAAGACATAAGTTCCTTCATTAAACATTCATTAAGATCTAAGAACATTTCATAATTAGAATCATGCAAGATAAGCAAACATTCAACACTAAAATGGTAGAAACTTGAATTACTTCATATTAAAACAATGGAAAAGATACATGATTACCAAGAATCCTAGTGTGAGTGCCCCCTCCCTTGCCATAAGATCTCCTTCCTTCACCCTTGCTCTTGAAGAATTGGAGCTCTTTTCCTCCTTCAGAATCTCCTCAGCATGCCTTTTCTTTTTTTATCTCTCTTTACCATGCCTCCCATGCCTTTCTTATATAGCATTGGGAAATGGGCCTTAGGCTTTTCTTCTAAATGTGGGATTAGTCATTTTCTTCATTTTGATTATTTTCAAGTCAAAACCCACTTTTGAATAGTTTTTAGTCTTTTTGCTCCACTTAGGATGTTTTAAACACAATTAATGCATTTTAATGCATTTCTCATAGAGGATTCATCTCTGATTGAACTTGTGTCATGACTTTCCTGTCGCGGGTGCATGGTAAACATATGTTGCTCCTTCACTTAGTTAAGGGTGTCAATTTGATTGTTAACAGATGCCCCCTAATGTGTGAGGTCCGAAGCAAATCTAAGGGCCGAAATACATTAATGAAATTTATACTCGGTATACTGATACTCTTTGTACTGATACTTTTTATCGTTCAAAGCAAGGATAAGGGAAGGAAAACTCACGGGCATAGGATTGAGGATCACACCTACAAAACATAGCAATTTCTCAAATATATAATATATTCCTGAGGCGGGCATACCCATGCTTAGCAGTAAACAAGCATGGCCACGAACAATACACAGTGGATCCATGTCAAAAGAAAATTTTTCTGAAATGTAAACATGCACTTTGATGAGTGCGAGAACAAAGTATTTATTGAACTTCTGACATGGAAGTCTAATCTTGTGCAGCTCGGGCAGTGCATCGATGAGTGATACAACTGATTTTCTCAAGGTCTTCAATACAAATCAACGATAGTACGAGTTTATATCATGTGAATAGGTGATCTAATGTCGAGCATAATAAAACACCACCTGATTACCATTCATTGATGTATACCATTAATAGATGCTAAGAGACCCACCGATAATGATGATGGACTCTAAGGTATTGAGTACGAACTAACAAGTGTGAATAGATATTCTGAAGTCGAACACTTGTAGAATCAAACAATCAGGGGTCATTGATGTATACCCACTGTCATTTGCAAGGAAACCTGCCACTAATGACTGCAAGATCCAAGGTACTCTTGGGTTTCTAGATCCATGTCCTAGATGATGATTTGATTTCGATAGGAATAGATCCATTGGAAGGAGGGCATTGATGCATCCCACATCAACCGATACGAAACAAAGATCAATAGTATGATATAATTTGATAGAACTACAAGATCCAACACTGTATACTGACACAAGGAAGGCCAACATGATTGGTCAGAAATATTTGAGGAATGGCCGACTCGGTTTGGACTTCCCTTGAACACATAACACGATGCAGAATGGACACTTGGAAACATAGGACTTTGAGTAACTGACCTTAATGAAATCCGCTAATGCCAGATGCATTAATGAAAGCTCCATTGGTGATAAGAAGGATAACCCATCGGTGGAGATTTGTTCAAAATACTGGTACAGTTTCCTAAGGCAAATGTAGGTGGTGTACTGACCGCGGATACAATATTATGTGCCATGTTCAAGGGCGACAAAGACTGACTATTTCCGTTTTCTTCGAAGTTTATAATATGAAATGATTCAAGTATCTCCCTTTTTGGATTTTTGTGTTTTCCAATTTTTTTTTAACCTTTTTCATTTATTAGCTTGAAAAAAGAATAAAGCATGCTATGATACATTAGAGGAAACAAGTGTCTCAAGGGCATGCACCTAAATGTCAAAGGCATGGGTCAGGCCAAGGAAAAGATCTGTATTGCAAACAAGGGCTGAGCTAGTTATGTACACTCTTAAAGATGTTTCCTCTATCGGTATGGGTCAAATATACATAAGCAGTGGTTTATAGGCATCTTGTAACAGAAAGTGACTATACAGGAAAATAAGCAACATAAGCAATAAGCAATGAAGCAGTTTGCATGGATGTTCAAGTGGATATTTTAATGCAAGCTTATGCAAAATGACAAAAAATTGGGATCCCATCAGGATGTGGTCAGAAATGTATGAAAGAGAGATATGTGGTCTCAAACTCCAAGTCATGATGGGACTAATAGGGCTCCCTGGCCTATGAGAATAATGCAGCATGGGCACCAAAATGGCAATGGGGTGCTGACTAGGGTGTCCCATGTTCGATAAGCTCTGCTGTCGGAATGGTGGACAATACAGATATGAAGGGCTGACCCACCAATTTCCAACATGTTCGACCCTATGGTAAGTTTGGGTTGCAAAAGGTTCAAATGAATCTTCACAAAGGGATGGCCTAAACCTATATGCAGGTTTCCAAATATACCAGATAAGATCGAGGAACATGTAGATCATGCTCCTATACTTGGGTAGATTTATATCAAGTATGCTCCCAGTGGCCCCAAAAAAGATGTCCTTAGGTGAGTGCAACCAAATGTTTACAACTGCATGGATATCTTCATTTGATGATAAAATGTGATCCAAGAAGTCATGTGAGTTGGGAGATCTCAAAACCCTAATGGGCCAAGTAACCGAATCATATTCCTCCATCAAGGGAAGATTTTGATCCAAATTTGCCGAAGTTATTTGAGTATCTAGGTTTGAAACTTCTACGACAGATAGGGATGATCCAAATGCTTGCCAACATGGAAATGACATTACACAAGCTGAGGTCCCTTCATCTACTATGGTTAGACATATGTTCTTACCATGGGACGTTACTTTAATCTGAAAAGCAACTTCGAGAAGGATCCTACATATTGAATGGTCTATGTCTGATGTGATCAAAGTCTCATCGGATGGATCAACAACACAAATGGTAGACAATAGTTCCTTTCTTGGCGCAGAACAACATTGCAATACCTCCAAGGCCGACATGGCACATGGTACTTGAGCTAGGTCCTTAAGAACATTACTGTTATGAGTAGCTCGTGTGTTGGTATTATGCATTGTTATACGTAGAACACCTTTGGGGGGGTGTGGTACTAAGTCTATGGTTGGTTTCTTAATGTAGAGATAACCATCTGGTTGTGATTTCGACTGATCTGGTGTACTAGGAGAGACATCATAAGAATCAAGTCTTGTTTGAATGTTCATTGTTAGGAAACCATGTCAACCATTCTATTTACTTTGTTAGTATATTGTTGTTGGACGCATATGCTTTGTAAGTCATCCTGTAGTATTTGTTGATCCACAGTTTGTATTATTGTTGTTGGACGCATATGCTTTGTAAGTCGTCCCATAGTAATTGTTGATCCATATTTTGTATTGGCCGATGGTTTGTATTGACACATGGTATTGACCCATGGTATTGGCGCCTAGACTTAGTACATAAGTTTGTGTTGAGACCAATGAAGGTATCGTGAAGTTATTTGTATTGAGATTGCTCAAAGGAGGTTGCCACCTCGAAGTGGCATGCGATCAATATAAAAGTGATTCTGAGTTCTTTTATTTCTGCTATTTCGTGTGTTTTCATTAATTAATTATTGCAGGTTCTTCACATCTGGTATCAGAGCACTTTCTTGGGCTCGCTGGGTGAAATTTCTGCCAAAAAAAATTTCCGCATCTATTGCAGCTTCGGATCTGGGAATAATCCCTATCTGCTTAACTGTGGGAAGTACTTGGGCATAATCCCTAAAACTCATTGTGAGGAGTACCATAGGAACCCCAAAGTAGCTGGCCCATTGAGAGGACCTGCCAGCGAAAAGGGAAATGAACCCTACTTGATTGACTAGTTCCCACTCATGATGTAAACCAAGAGCTTTCATTTGTGGCAAAGCGGTTATCAGTTGTACCTGAGCCATGGAGTGAGGGGTACTTCCCCAATACGCAAGTCATCAGATAGCATTGGTTTTCGAGTGAATCCCCTGAACCGATAGGAAGCCGCACATACCTAGGGTCCAGATCTATTTTTAGCTGAACTATTGTCGATCACTTCCGCATCGTTTCAGAGCCGTTTCAAATCCATTATGACTCTCGTTCCAGATCTAGCCGTTTCAGATCTATTCTGAAAGCCATTTCAAATCTAGTCATTTTTTATCCATTCGGCGTCATTTCAGATCCATATGTTGTCGATCTCTTCCGCGCCGTTGCAGATCTATCTGTTTTCGATCTCTTTCGCGCTAGTGCAGATCGATTCCTAAAAAAAAAAAAACACTCATTTTTTCGCCATATCTCCCTTGTTTTAACTCCGTTTCCCTTGAAACTTCCAGGACACCCCTAAAATCTCATTCTGCATATTTCATTCCTGAGGACCCTATCCCAAATTCTACTTCCCAATGCCAGAAATCTCACATTTGTCTATTTTTAGGGTGTGCCATAACTTCTTCAATTTTCACCCACTCGCCTCCAAATTTTGCCATCGTGTTCATTCCCTATTCCTGCTTCTTTGTCCCTCTATGACAAATTTTCTCATTCTTTCACCCCGCTTCTGAAATCCCCATTTTTGCTTCCCTGTCCATCAGAAAGTGTCCAAAACCTAGTCAAACCCCAATTACCCATCTGAGTTTTTCCCAAATCCAAATTTTCCTTTACTAAATAAGATTTTGTTTGTGTTTTTCTATCCATTCCCCCAAAAAAGGAAAATCTCTTGGTTATGGTTGTCACTCGCACAGGAGAAAAAACCATGGAGGAAGCACTTGCAGCCATCCAAACCAAACTCCAAGATCTGGATGAAAAATTTCTCAGCCTCCATCTTCAGCATCCAGCCATGAACAATAACCAATAGCAAGAATCTTCTGCAGCCAATGGGTTCTCTTCTTCCAGCACTTTCCGTGGCCCGAAGCTTGAATTTCCTCGCTTCAATGGTACTGATCCGAATGGATGGATCTATCGTGTAGAACAATATTTCAGTCTGCATAATACTTTTGATGTCCAAAAAGGTCCACTTGCATCCTTTCATTTGGAACAGGAAGCCCTTCAATGGTACCGTTGGTACATCAAGGCTCATGACGAGCCAAAATGGACAGATTTTTTCCAACTCCTTTTGCAACGATTTGGTCCTAGTGCTTTTGATGACTTCACCGGAGCACTCACTAAACTTCGTCAAATTGGCACTGTGAGAGAGTATCAGTCAGAATTTGAGAAACTATCCAACCACACAAAAGTATTGTCTGATGACTTCTACAGGAGTTGTTTTATTAGTGGTCTTAAGGATGAAATCCGCCCAGAGGTCAAAATGTTCTATCCCAACACAATGATGGAAGCCATGGGGTTGGCTAAGTTGGAAGAAGACAAGATTGCTGCCCAACAGTGCTCCAAACCCACTTTTTCTCCCTTCCGAAATATGGGTTCTCAATGACCTCCCATCCCGCCAGCTCCTCGACCAACTCCTATCAAGCATTTTTCTGAAACAGAGATGCAAGCACGCCGAGAAAAAGGGATTTGTTATAATTGTGATGAAAAATTCACTTGGGGACATAGATGTGTTCAACAAAGGCTCTATCTCTTGGATGTGGATTCTTTGCCTTCCATACACCGGATGATTAGGTTGACATTCAGGAGCCTCCTATTGGCTTCCCATCTCAGGAAGACCACCCAGATATATCTCTCCATGCCTTATCCGGTGTCACCACCCGCCAAACAATGCGGGTTAGGGGTTACTTCAAGAAGCTTCCATTTACAATACTCATTGATTCTAGTAGCACTCATAACTTCATTGACCCTCGGATCGCCAAACATGCTGATTGTTTTTTCCATCCTTGCTCCAACTTTGAAGTCATGGTTTCCAATGGGGGCACCTTACCTTGCCAGGGAAAGTGTCACAATGTGCGTATCTCTCTGGAAGATCATAACCTGCGCTCTGACATGCTTTCCTTGTCCTTAGGCAGATGTGATGTGGTTTTAGGCGTTCAATGGTTACGCACACTTGGCCCCATCTTATGGGATTTTGCTGAACTTTGGATGCAGTTTTCAGTCAATGGGACACGACACAAATTTATGGGCTTACAACCAGGGTCTCTTCGCATCATCAGTTCACATCACCTGGAAAAGATCCTTAAGAAGAATTCACATGGTGTCATCGCTTAGATCCATTCCATTCAGATGCACCCACCAATGATCTCCACTACTTCCTTGGATAGATATGCAAGTGTCTTTGTTGCACCAGTGGGATTACCACCTTCAAGAGACCTTTCTGGTAAGCATTTAGCCGCATCTATATCTTTGCAGGAAATGATGGTTATTTTGCATGCAGTACAGAAGTGGCAGCCATCCCTATTAGGAAATTATTTCTGCATCAAGACTGATCTCTAGATTCTGGAACAACGGGTCTCCTCACCAAGACACTAGAAATGGGTTATCCAACTCATGGGTTATGACTATGCGATCACTTACAAGAAGGGTAAGGATAATATGGTGGCAGATGCTCCTTCTCACCAATTTGATGACCCAGTTTCTCTTACAACTATTTATTTGCTTGTTCCAAATTGGTTGCAATCTGTGCAACAGGGCTATCTCTTCTATGAACTCCATGCTTCTTCATCGGCAGGGCACTCTGGGTTCCTCAAAACCTATGACCGGGAATAATGTAACTTCTTTTGGCAGGGACTGAAAATGAAAATTCACCAGATGGTAGTTGAGTGTGATACTTTCCAGGTCAACAAGGGTGAAACGACAATCCTTTCGAGACTGCTCGAACCCTTTCCCATCCCTAAACAGATGTGGACAACTGTTTCTATAGATTTCCTAGAAGCGCTCCAGTGGTACAATACCACATCTAAAAGAACACCATATGAAGCAGTTTATGGACAGGCACCGCCAGTTCTTCTTCCCTACACACTCAGCAGCTCCGCAGTTTAGGAAATTGACTTGGTTCTTCGAAACCACGATCAGACTCTTCTCATTCTGCAGGACATTCTTCACATGGCAAGAATTCGACTGAAACAACAACCCGATCAGCACCGTTCTGAGCGCACTTTTCATGCAGCTGATATGGTCTTTCTTCATATACAGCCTTCCAAGCAATCCTCCTTTAAACTCAAAAGGCATCAGTGGGCCAGAATGCAACCCGAGGATGCTACAGGGGAACCACTCCTTCAGATTCTACATCAATTTCCATATCTAAAGCTTTGAGGACAAAGCTTTTTCTAAGGTAGAGGGGATGTGAGGAACCCATTTCAACCCTTCTATTTACTTTGTTAGTATATTTTTGTTGGACGCATATGCTTTGTAAGTAGTCCCGTAGTATTTGTTGATCCGTAGTTTGTATTATTGTTGTTGGATGCATATGCTTTGTAAGTCATCCCGTAGTAATTGTTGATCGATATTTTGTATTGGCCCATGATTTCTATTGACACATGGTATTAGCACCTAAACTTAGTATATAAGTTTGTGTTGAGACAAATGAAGGTACTGTGAATTTATTTGTATTGAGCTTGCTTAAAGGAGGTTGCCCCCTCGAAGTGGCCTGCAATCAATATAAAAGTGATTCTGAGTTCTGTTATTTTTTCTATTTCATGTGTTTTCATTAATTAATTATTGCAGGTTCTTCACATTCATCTCAGGATTACACATGAAGACATTGGCATTAGGATCATTTCCCCCTTACGGGGGGATTGGTTGGTTGCCCCCTGGTGGAGGTACCGATGTCAAAATAGTGGGTTATTGTTTCCCACGGCATTGAATCACAGTTGGTGCATCTCCCTTCCCAGAGTTAGCATTTTGCTTACTCTTGTACTTCTTATTCTTTCCTCTAAGGTCTATGGATGAGACTGTGAGGATGTAGGAATTGTTGGAAGGATTAGCAGGTTCTTGCATTGCCTGTCCAGCTATGGGTTGTGAATTCTGAATAGAAACTTGTCCCGTATGTGGGGTAATCTGTTCAAGATGGTTGACAGAATCCATCATACCATTGACATGAGGTTCATGTTGCATCCTAGCTGGATCAAACGTAGGTCTTGCAGGTTGGTTCCTAGAAGATTGGTTACTTTATAGAACCTGACCACTCCATGGCAGAATGGGTTTAATGGTTGGATTTCCCCCTTGCGAGGTTAGGCCCGAAAAAGATTGGTTACTTTCTAGAACTTGACTACTCCAATGATGTGGTCCTTGGGTGTGATAATAATTCCAAGGTGGGTTTCCCCTTTGCGGAGGATGAACCCAAGAAGTTTGAAAACTTCCTGAAACATGACCATTAGGTGGATTGCCTCCTTATGGAGGTGGGGTCCAAGAAGATTGGTTATTTCCTAGATCCCAACCATACCATGGTGCTTGAACTAGGTATTGAAAATCATTCCAAGGTTGACTTCCTGAACGTTTCCCAGTCCATTGTGAACTAGGTTGCATGTATGGATTTCCCCCTTGCGGAGGTACATTCCATTGAGATTGGTTACTAGTTGGAATTGAACCAATCCATTAAATGTTTCCTTGGTTTAGATTGTCATTCCAAGGTTGATTTCCTCCTTGCGAAGGTGGGAACCAAGAAGATTGGATACTTCCTGAAACCCCCCCACTCCATGGTAGAATGGGGTTGATAGGCGGATTGGTGCTAGGCCTTGTGCTAGGATAATTTGGAGGATAACCCCCCGGGGAATTTCCACTAATATGAGGAGCATAGCCCCAATTGGCATAAATGCTCCATAGTTCATTGCTTCTGCCAAGATTATTACCATTCCATGGTCAAGGGTTGCCCCTGGAAGTAGAATTTGGACAAGTTTTTTGTATACCATGAGGAATTTGGTTTACTCCTTGTGTGTGTTGACCCTGATTAGCTGATCCATATGGAAAACCAATGTTTGATAAAGCCATGGGGTCTCTTATTGTTTTTTGCATGTCATTCAAAATTTCAAAAAGAGGTTTGATATCACCTAGTGACTCACAGATAGTAAGTGCAACTAGTTCGGAAAGACTCATCAAAGGAGGAATTTCATGAACATGTGTGTGATGTTTCAATGTTTCAACTTCAACTAGAGTAAGATTATCAACTATATCTGTATTCAGTTCGTGATGTGATGATGAATTCTCAGTGTTGATTTGATGTTGTTCTTCTCGAGTAATGTTAATTGAGTTGAAAATCAGTTATGTTTCCAAGTCATTAGAATGTGGTTTTTGTGTCTGTCTCTGCAATGTAGCAGGGCCTTCAATTTCTGGTGACCCACCTCGCTGCATCATGACTGAAAGATTGGGAGAGTAGCCACTTCTAAGAAGTTGACAAAAGGATGTGTTTAAAATGATAGTTTGAATCAAACAATCCTAAGTCAGTCTAGACTAAAAAAAATGAAAAGTTTCCACATAGTAAAAATTCCCTAGAGTTTTCAAGAAAGCAAACTTACTTTTCCAAAGAACCGAAGCTCAGTGAAAAGTTGGATTGTAGGGCCTTCCAAAACTAGTAGCTGTTGATGGATTTCATGTCCTCATACAATTGCTAGGAGTGAAAGTGTGAGAAATAGTTACAATAAACTTTAATCGCCAGGGGTGCAAGTGTTGGTTCCCGACCACTCACCCTCCCAAGGACTAAAAGTTCCAAACTCTATCTCAGGTATTACAAGTTTGTACCACTCACAACATCCTATGTGATATCCTAAGAATAGCCACTAAGGTTACCACTTCACAATCGATGGTCGGGAAGACAGTTGTAAGTCGAGGACAACTCTCATTACCAGAAACTCTAGAAACAATGATGTCCCCCGAGGACTTGTCACTGAACATAGAATGCCCTCGTAAGATCATGTCCCACTAAATAAGCAAGAAGGGGGAACCACCCTTACTTACCCAGATTAACCTTGTGCTTGACGCATGTTTCAAAAGTGCTTTCCCGACAAACATTTTTTTCCACTAATGGATTTAATCTCTTTAATCAATGCTAGTTTCAAAGTTTTGCAGCCCAGGATTGTTAACTCTCCAAACCTAATCCAGGGCACTAACCTAAACTTTTTGATGATATGAAAATCAAAATTTGTCAATTTTAGATTAAGCGCCAATTTTTAGTGAAAGTTTATTTAGTTTCAGGAGTGGAAGTGAAACTGATGGTGTTTCGACTTGAAAACAAAATGAACCATACAATGCAAGATACTCACTATACTATCTTTCAGTTCGATGAATATGCTAACTGAAATAAGGTCTAGAGGTTCATGAGCTTCTTTCAGACATGCAAAGTTTCTGGTAGATTTCTTATGTTCATGCACATTTTTTTAGAAATATGGATAATAATTGATGTTTAATGACCAATGTAACCCAAACAGATATCTCAAGTAAAAGTGAATCTAATTCTATTACATGGGGGATCCCTGTTTCTCATTCACAAGATCGCCCGAAAGCCCAAGTGAAGAGGACACGCAGAGCCCTTTGAAATGCTGCTGAATTAAATTCTAAACTGCTACACTTGAGATCCACTTTCTCATTCCCAACATCGCCCGAGGGCCCAAGTGAAGAGGATACGGTGGCTCGAAAAACTGTATGAAAAAAGTAAATCTACTCTGTTACATGTGAGATCCACTTTCTCATTCACAAGATCGCCATAAGGTGCGAGTGAAGAGGAAACGGTGGCTCGATATAAGATGCTTTGAAAAAAACAACTCCTAAACTATCTCAACCTGTGATGTTCAAAGTGTGTTCTTCAAATGCAGATATGTGTAAATGGCGTCTTCAAAGTCATACAAGTCCAAATATGTCTCAATTTAATCCAAACCTCTCCAGCTTTGCAAAAAAAAATTCATTTTTTTTTTCTTTTTTGTTCAAAACTAAAAATTTGAAATCAACATTTTAGACTATGTAAAAAAAAATTTGCAAATTTTTTTCTTTTTTGTTATCTAAAATTAAAGATTTAAAAAATTTTGTAATTTTTTTTTTCTTTTTAAATCTAAAATTAAATATTTCACATACTTTGCAAGATTTTTTGTAATCCAAGATTAAGGAAGGACTTGAAAAACCTTAAACTATGTAAAAAAATTTGCAAGTTTTTCTTTTCATTTTACTCAAAAACTCAAGATGTGAATCTAAGCATACACAAAAATTTTGCAATTTGATTCTTTTTAAACCAAAAACATAAAAGGATTGAAATTCAAAAAACTCATGCGACACTTCAAAACAATTTTCAAATTTTGTTTTGGTGCTCAAGGTTTCTGTCAACATGGTCTTCAACATAAAAGCTCCAGTTTGTCATCTTCCCCTTTACCTTTTCTAATCTATCTACTGACTATTATTTCGTTGAAATCTTTAGGAAAATGATCCACAAGCCAAAATTCTAGGGAGACAAATCTAAGGTTTTAAGGCAAGAACAAACATTAGGTGAACTCGATGATAGTGCAACTGGATGCCAGCTAAACGATTTCAATGGAGTGTAACTTTGTGTAGACTTCGCACTGTATCCAAGCAATGGAAAGTTTTTCCGGCTATGACAAATCTACGTCGATCTATCATAGAGCTACGCCATAAATCGCTCAACTACTACAGATCTACATCCAGAGAACCGTTGAAATTAATGCTGCTAACTTAGACTATTCCAACGCTTGCCAGAAACCAAAATTGACCCAGCATGCGTGGGCTCATGATATATGGGCAGGTGGACAAAGCTCCGGTAACAACAAAACTCAACCTTTCTAGCAAAGCAGTTCACGGTTTCGATTCGCATACGGGAGGCATCTACAGGTCTCAGAGATTTCAAATCAAAAACAAAGGTCGACAAGGTAGTAGTATTGTGGACTGTAAATACCAAGCATTACAGCGACGTTATTGTGGGTTTGAACGATATAAAGGAAAACTTGTTTTCCTCTCTCGAAAGAAACGAGTCCGAGATCTCGCCATCCACTCTTTACGGCTTGGCCTGCATTTTATAGAACATCCCATTTATAAACATCAGTCCTCAAAACACTTTTGTTCCATGCTTAATTCATTTAGTAATTAAAAAGAACAGTATCATAGAAGGAGATGATTTCAAGAGCAGGAAGACAAAAATGAAGTCGGTGCTCGTGGATTTCCTAGTCGATGGTAGAGATGTTTCATACCCATGTCCCAACCATTCAACATCATTTGAAATATACAATGAGGTTGATGATCTCAAGATCCACGTAGAGGCATAAGTGAAAAACTAAGAAATGACACAAACACCAAGGTTTGAGTGTTTCAAGATCTACGCAGAGGTATTTGAAAAACTAAAACGTTGAGGTTTAAAAGCTTTCACTCATTAGCAAAATCAAAATCATTAAGATCTTAGCATACTTTAAAAAATAAAAATACACAGAGCTATGAGGATCTTCAGGCATTCGTGGCATTAAAACTTCAAATCCTCCCCCAAACTGCCCTCACTACTGTCCACACTGTATTGGAGAAAACTCACTATGGCTTGGGAATACCACAACAGACAAATGACTACCAAAAATCTACTCAATTCTCAAAACAATTCTATTATAAATGAAAATATTAAAATAATGGAGAAATGTAACCAACCTCGATCCAACGTTTGATGTAGATCCCCGTTGGAGCTTTCAATCTGCGCACATCCAAGCACTTGTAATCTACAAATTAGTCTTGACAACCAATATCTAACAAGTACATGTGATATATAAATGACATTAACATTATCAATAACAATGGTCCATAATATCATAAGCAAATGTAACCCAATGTATAATAAATGACATTCACACCATGAATGGACAAGAATATGAGTATTTCTATTAATGAACAAGAAGAAGTACAAAGTGATACGACCTCTTGCCGGCAACCAATCTGAACCAAGATCTAGATCAATCCACTTGTGCCTCCACCACTTCAATCCTCCATGAAAGGAAAACTCAAACTAGCAAGGAGTTTGGAAGGTGAACATAACTGGTTCACAACTACAAGGATCAATGAGTGCAGACTCAAGATAGGGAAAAAATCCACTAGAGTGCCTCCACTCTTCTCTTCTTCCTCCAGTCCATAAGCCATATGTGCTCAATATATAGTCCTCTCAAAGGTAGGTGAAAGGACTCATCGAGACGTTACTTGGGCAGATGGAGAGCCAAAGGTCACCCAATGACCGCTTTTTGGGAGTAAAAAGTGATAAAATAGTGGTTTTTACCATTTTACTTGATACCCACGGGCTATAGGGATGCAACTCACGGGTACGCATGCTATAGTGATGCAACATGTGGGTAGGAACAAAAATAGGGCAAATTGGTATCACTGAAGGATAAAAATGGATCTGAGTCACTGAAATGGATCCTACAAGCCAAAGAATGATGATGCTCACAAGGTGGAATATTTCTGTGTAACAGATGCCCCCTAATGTGTGAGGTCAGAGACTGAAATGTGCTACGATGGCCGAAATACATTATAAAACTCAGAAGTGGAGTGATGGAGACACAAGTGGAAAGGACAGCTCACTCATCATAATACAATAGTATCTCTGAATACATGTCGGTATAGTACAACAATCTGATACAATGGCCATGAATAGGCAGTACATAAGTAGATATATGTCACAAGTGATCATAGCCATGTCCCTCTACAGTAAGATACGGTCTTCTACTGAAAAGAAGACAACTGGTGCAAAACTGGAGGTACAAACTGCTAAAATATGAGAGGTGATATCTCAGATGTAAATTCAAAGTCATATGTAGCATACTGAATACCACAATCGCCTGGGGTCTTCTACACAAGTCTTCGACGGTGCAAGTCCCATCAAGTGAATAAAGGAGTTGGGGTCGAACCTGATGAGACATCGTTTGATTACCGGTCATTGATGTATACCGTTAATAGACGCTAGATGACCCACCAATAATGAAAATGGGCATCAAGGAATAGAGCACAATCATTAGAGTGTGAATAAATGGGTTGAAGTCAAACACTAGGATGAATCCATCGATCAGGGGACATTGATGTATTCCCAAAACTGTCGATGGAGAGAGAACCTGCCACTAATGACTGCAAGCCTCAAGGTACTCAAACAAACTCTAAGCCTCAAGTCCCGAAATAAATGAGTTGAAGTCGACGGAACGAGACTCACTGGAAGGAGGGAATTAAGGCATCCCCCATCAACCAGCACAAGGTACCAGCAATGCTGAAAGATTTGGAACATCTCAGGTGAAATGGACTGACTCAATAAGGATGGACGACATGCAATAGTCAAGATATCTGAGGAGTGGCCAACACTGGTTTTTTAGGACTTCCTTTGAACAAGAGCATGAGCAGATGGATAGACTCAGGAAGCATAGACTTGTCATAAACTATGCAATGCAGGAGGCATTACAGAGGGCTCCACAATGACTAGAAGCTTATCCAATCGGTGGAGAAAACCGAGAAACAAGTACAGCTCCTAAGGCCCAACTATAGTCCCGACTCATAATGTACGGAGTGGAATGAATGCTCTGTTCAAAGGCGACACAACATCTGCCAACAAGAAATAGTGACCATAATCCCATCCAGTTTTTTGGAATATTTGATTTTTTTTGTCTTTTTCATATTTGGGAAAAGCTTGAAAAAGAATAAAATTGCTTATAGTACAACAAGTGAGGGAACGAGTGTCAAATAGCTAGCAGACTAGTCCCAAGCAGTGGAACATACCTATGCTCAATGCAAGGAAGTGCGTGTAGGATGTGGACACTCGGGGGTGTGTTCCCTCAGGGTCAAAGGGTCATCAAATTGTGAAGGAAAAATATAAGCTCTGCAGGGCTCGACAGGGGAGAGTGCTCAGGCACAAGGCTAATAACTGAGTAAGTGGGAGCCGGCACAAGGCTCAAGCGGCAAGCAGGATGATGCAATGCAATCACAACATGATATAACTGAGGGGAGTCCTTAAGGGAGATGGCCAGCATAAGACAAAGTAGAATATGAGTCTTTATCGCAACATCATGGCATGACTACAAAGGACTCCCAATCCTCAGGACAAACAATGACATGGGCACCAAAATGCATAACAGGGTTCTAACTAGGGTACCCATGTTCAGGAAAGCCCTACCACCACATGACGACACTTCTATAATAGTGTGAAGGTTCTGTGTCAGTCACGAAGCGGGGTCACGCCTAGGGTTTATGAAAATGGTCAATAGGTCAAATGCATAATGCATGTGGAAATGGCATCTAACCTATATGCCAGGTGTGAAATATGCCTACCGTAGGTGTGAAATGGTTTAGAACAACTCTCGCCGAGGAAATCTGTTGAAAAAACACTACTCCATGACATGATATTAGTTCATAATGGCTCAAAATGGAAAAAACTATAGAAAAGTGGGTCCAGAAAATTATAAATAGTAATAAAAATTTGTAATTTTCAATTCATTTGCACTATTCACCATTTTGGAGTTAAGTGGTAAGTTTGCACCTGAAACTTCAAGCGTCGATCGTGCGATCTACGAGCAACCGTTCAGTGAACCATCTGGAGCAGGTTAGTGGTCACTGCCATACCTTTCATTTAAGTGCTTTTATTTCAATTTTGGTCGGTGGGATTTTTTGTTTGGCCAAGCCCTAAATGGCTTCGGCGCTACCTGCAGGCTGTAAGTGTGTAGGTAGCGAGTAGGGCATCAAATGCGCAGTCAAAAAAATGACTGCCCGCATCTACCCACAACTGTCTACAATCTAGCTTGTGGGTACGGCCGTGAAGAAGTTTTTAAACACGATATTGACTAAAAATTTCTTGCTTTGCACTCCAGGATGGTTCTAGAGGGGAGGGAGAGAGAGCATGACCAGGTAGATGAGGTTGTGCGCAATGATTTGCAAGCACAACAAGCATTGCAAGCATGTGGCTTATATAAATACTGGAGTCTCGGGGGCTTAAGGGCCCAAAACCTACTACTCCGTCATCTCATCAACTACTGGGATGTGGATGCTCAACACTTCATCCTCAATGGGAAAACACTGACACTAGATGTAGAGGATATCTACTTCATTACCGGTTTGTCCCGTAGAGGGGAAGTGGCTAGTCTTCGGTCACGGACTGTGGGTGGTGGGATCACTGTGCAAGACCACATAGTATGGTATTGTCCCGCCAAAACACAACCAGTGGTAAGTCAAGTCCCAGTCAACCTCATAATGGATCTGAGTACAAAGATCATTGTGGCAACTCTGGTGTGGATCATGGGATCCAAAGCACTACATCAGGCATCAAGACCAGTGATGTTCTATGCATCACAATGCTTGCAACCTACTATATTTGATTGGTGTACTACTCTGCTGGTGTCTATGAAGACACAACTGACGGAAAGCAAAGAGGGGAAGGCCAAAAACTTTGGGTATGGTAGCATCCTCTACAGTTTCTTCTTTGAGAGATTTCTGGGACTGAGCCCGAGGGTGGATGTCTCTCCTCACAGTCTCCGAGATCCAGCGCTGACCCGGTGGGCTGAGATACTGACACGACAGGGTGGTGCTCGTCTGGCGTCACCATATACCGAGGAGTTCTTTCGCTGGTGGAACCGACAAGTGATCGCTATAGAGGACTATCCCTATGTGGGGATCAACTTCATACAGGATCGTGACATGCCGCTCCCACTAGGCACAGCTTTCAGAGACATTGGTGAGTACTCTTTTAGTTTTGTGTTTTTTTTAAATTTTTATGGATTTTTTTACTATAGTTGAAATGAAAAAAATCTTTTTGGTGGTAATGTGATGTGCTAATGGGTGATTGTTTGCTTGCAGACAAAGGACTAGTGAGACCCGAGGGCTTCTCGAGACATGGTCATTGGGGTAGAGATGAGGTGGCGACAGATGTTGCAGTAGGGCGCACACTCCAGACTTTGCGATGCAACATATCATGGATGGTTTCCTGAGTACCACTGATAGAGGTAGCCCGACTACCTGAGACTATGCAGCGCCAGGTAGTGGGTGTTCCTGGTGAGTGGGTGTGGCTACTGCAGCAGATGGCCAACACAATACAATACCACTATGAGACACATCCCGTCGAGGCAGAAGCTAGACCTCCTCGGAGGGAGTAGATATCCCAGGGTCTCATCATTTTTTGTATCGATATGTATATTTTTGAGGGCTATGGGCTCCAGTCTTGTATAACACTACCATTTTTGGACATATTTATATATATATACAATTTTGGTTCTCGGTTCTACCATATGTGTGTATGGTACAAGTGTATGAATGTCTTTGTATTTATGTGCTTCATGATGAATGTGACAAATGCCAATATAATACATAGTTAGCGTATGCATCAGATATATAATTATGACTTCTCGGAATGTGAATATATGTAATGGAAACAAAATGTCTCTCCAAGAGTCGTACCTTAAGGAATATACGTAGTAATGTAGGGTCTCGTACATGGTACTTCCCATTTAGCTGAGACACAACTAGTTGTGAATCCAGGCGGACTTCTAAAGACTAGATACCATGTGAAATGGCATCCCGAAGTAGCTCAACAATGGCACTATACTCAGCCACATTGTTAGATGTAGGACTGAGAAAAGCACCTCCTAAGGACACAACTAGATAGTCAGGTGAAAAGATAACCCAGGTAGCAGAAGCCAGTTGCTGCGTATGTCGGCTAGCACCATCCGTGAAACCTAAGAACGTAGGACATCCCGCTGACATCTATCAATCAAATAGAGGCTAATAAGTAGACTCGCCAACCAAAAATGCAACCTAGACTATGTACATAAAAACTATACAATAGTGTACAAAAGTATCAACCCGAACCAAAGGTTCAAGCGTAATACCGCTTGAGGTAGAGCCCATTTTTAGGCTCCTTCAAGACAACTCCCTTGTAATATTCTAACTCATAAGCTCCTTTTTCAATGACACGCCTCACAATGTAAGGACCGTGCCACATGGGATTGAACTTGCCTGCCCCCAGGGGTTCTTTAGTTTGGTCATACAAGAGTACCAAGTCACCTTCAACATATTGCCGGGGACGGACATACCTATCATATTGAACCTTGACACAACGCTTGTTAACATCAATGGCCACAGCGGCATCTCAATGGTGTTCGTCAAGTTGCTCGAGGTGTACTAAACGTAGCTCAATCTCCGTCATATCAGGGAGGAGCTCTATGGCTAGCTTGAGCGAAGGGATGTCGCATTCAATCGGTAAAAGTGACTCCACCCCATGAACTAACTGGAATGGTGAGAACCCGGTGGCAGTCTTAACTATGGTTCGATATGCCCACAAATCAAGATATAACATGATATGCCAATTGGTCTTGCTTTGTTGGATGGTACGTTGGAGAATGGTCTTCAAAGACTTATTTACTTCTTCAACCTGACCATTCGCTTGAGGATAGTAGGAAGACGAGTGTTCCTAACGAAACCCAAGCTTGAGAGACAAATCCTCCATCATCTTATTTTGAAAGTGACTGCCATGGTCAGTGACAATCTCTTTCGAGATACCGAATCAAGTGATAATCTGGTTGAACACGAAATGGGCTGCAGTAGCACCATTGGCTTTAACGGTAGGCATGGCCTCAGCCCATTTGGAAAAATAATCCACGGCCACAATAATATGATGATGCCCCCCAGCTGAAGCTGGTTTGCAATCCATGAAATCTACCCCCCTCTTAGTGAAGGGACCAACAGTGACGACCGGATGGAGGAGCGCTGGATGCGAGTGTATGTTCCGAGAAAACACCTGGAAAGGGTGACATCTCTTCATAGCGTTAATACAATATTTAAAGATAGTAGGCCAAAAATAACCCGCTCGCATAATACGCTAGGCTGTAGCAAGCCCGGATAAGTGACTGCCACATGCCCCCGCATGGCAATCATTAAGTACCCGTTCTACTTCTTCATGAATCAAGCAACGACGGAGAATGGAATCCTTTCCTCGGCGATACAAAGTGTCATCGACGATAGTATAATCTTTAGCGTGATGCCTCACACGCTGTCGCTTGTCTCATGAATAATGTGGAGGAAACTTCGAAGTTTGGAGATATCTAATGACATCCCCATACCAAGGGTCCTCGATCGAGATAAGAAATAAGTGTTCATCCACAAAGGAATCTTCATGAATGACATCCTCATCAAGCCATGGAAGGTCCGACATAAGCTCAGCGAACACCAATGATTTCACCAATTTTGCAGAAGCAAACTCGAGATCAAATTCCTAAAGGATCACAATCCATTTATTATACTTACCCCCGATAAGGCGTCGTGATAGCACGAACTGAAACGGATTGATATGAGCTACAACAGTGGTTGTTTGAAGCAAAATGTAATGCCGTAACCGCTGGACTGCGTGAACAGTCACACGTGCCAACTTTTCTACATGGGTGTACCTTAGTTCAGCGTCTACTAAATTTCGACTAAGATAATAGACAACATGCTCGACGAGCGCATCATCTACCTGAACCAAGACCATGCCAATAGTCTCTTGAGACGTGGCCACATAAAGAATGAAATCTCGTGTAAAGTCCAGTGGACCAAGCACAAGGGCCGATACCAAAACTTTATTAATGGCATCGAAATACTGTTGGGATCACTCATCCTAGATAAAAGGTGTGTCTTTCTTCAATAGGCGTGCGAAACCTTTAGTAATACTGGCATAGTTAACTATAAATTGACGTAGAAAAGCAGCTCTCCCTTGGAGGATCTTAAGTTGAAACAAATTACATGGAGGAGGAAACTAAAGTATTGCCTCAACTTTGAGAGGATCAACTCTAATACCCTCCTTCGAAAGTATGAATCCTAGAAGGCGACCAGTCCTAACAGCGAAGATGCATTTGTTTGGATTCAATCGAATTTTGTAGTGGATACATCGTTCGAGAATCATACGGAGGTGCTTGGAGTGGTCCACTCTCTTGCGAGAATGGCCAATAAGATCATCCAAGAAAACTTCCATAATCTTCTTAAGATCGTGAAAGGCATAGGTCATGGCTCGCTAAAAAGTGGCTCCGGCATTCTTGAGGCCGAAGGGCATTTTCCGGTATGCAAAAGTTCCCCATGGACAAATAAATGTCATTTTATGTTGGTCCACAGGTTTGATTTGAATCTGATTATAACCCGAGAATCCGTCCATGAATGAAAAAATCTCACTTCCCACACAAGCATCCAATATTTGATCAATGAATGGCGTGGGGAAGTTGTCTTTCGGACATGCACAGTTTAAATCTCTGAAATCAGTGCATACACGGATCATTCCCCGCTTCTTATCCACAGGAATGGGGTTTGACACCCATTCGATAAGGGGAACGGGGTAGATGAAACCAGTTTTGAGCAGTTTCTCCACCTCTGCCTTAATAGTAGCTGCCTTCCTAGGTTCACAGCACGTAAGCGTTGTCGAACCAGTTTATCATCAGGATATGTTCTAATCTCATGTTCAACAATGCGGGGGTCTGTTCCTAGCATCTCCTCATATGAACAGGAGAAAGCTTCCTGGAGTTCAGTAAACAAATCAGTGTAAATAGCAATCTCCTCAGGAGTGCAATCGGAACCGATGTAAACATTCTCAATCTTTCTGGGAGTGTGGGAGATGTTGATCGAAGTGGTCGAGGAAATATTGGCCATATTCCCCTCCAAGAAAACATCATGCGGCTGCAAAAGAGCCACAGGGTGACCAACCATCTCAGCTAGAGTCATCCTAAACTCCTCCTGCTCAATGAGCTCAAGGATGGGAAGGAAATAAGATCGATGGTGCATATCTTCCCAAGGCCTATCACTACCACACATGGCTTCGAGGATAGCTTCATCCGATGGGAAAGTATCATCGAGGCAATCGTGAGAGCAAGATGAGTTGGCTGCCCAAACTGGCAGTGTAATAGGATCTTCTTCAACTGTCTAGGGAGAAGAGAGATCCAGATCTGGACTAGTTTGTTGGATGTGATTGTAAGTGAGCTCCGCTACAGATAAGGGCATAGACATCCCGACGTGTGTAATGTCTCCAGACATAGAATCCACGGATGGAAAAATCCATGGATCACCACAATAGGAAGTCTGAAATGGCATACTATTCGAAGGAGGAGGTGCACTGTCGGAAATGGTTCCAATAAAATTCATAGGTGCAGAATGGTTAAAAGTTCCCATCAATGAGGGGTACATTCCAATACCTATGTTCCCAGTTGCCGACTGAGAAGCATAAACTTGCGGGACTACTGATCCCGTGGATGCTGTGGAAGGAGTGCCAACATAATCCAGCTGATCGATCATCACAATCTTACCTTCATGGGGAAAGAAAATAACTTGAAATACAGTAGACGCGACAGCCTTCATAGCGTACATCCAGTTCCGACCCAGTAAAAGGTTGTAGTCGATGGGCGCATCAACCACTTAGACTTCAATAGGCACGGACTTACCTCCCAAGGAGACAACAACGGAAGGGATAATTCCATGCGGCGTAAAATATCTACCCTCGAATGCAATGAGTGTAGTTATAGACTTGAGTAGAGGAGGAGAGCCAAGAGCTTTCCAATAAGTTAATGACATTACTGATGCGGAAGCACCTTCATCAACCATAGTACGTTTGACGAAGCTCTTAAGGAAAACCACATGGATTTGAAAAGCCACGTGGTAAGGCAAGTGAGGTTGGACATCAGTAGTATCAAGCTTGATAACACTAGGACTTCCCCCATCATGAACTCCTAACGCACTCAAAAGGGCATGCTTCTGAGAAGGACAAGCTTGCGAAACGTCAAGAGCCGACATGGCACACGGAGTTTGGCCCAAATTTTCTACAATGGAGTAGTTATGGGCGGCTCGAGCATTAGGATTATGCATGGAGTGCTTGAGAACACCTTTCAGTATCCGCGGCATAATAGAAGGCTTCTCGATATGCAAGGAATTATCAGGAGGAGGGGAAGGCTCATTCCCCAAATTTGGTTGTGGTGCACCATAATCACGTTGATGAGTAGCAACACAAACCTCCGACTGAACCATATACACACATCCATAACCACTAGTATTGGAAGAAGACATTGTCGTTTCATTAGTACCATAACCAATGGTGGGAGCATGCAAAGCCATGTTCTGTTGATGAGGTAGGGGATCCTTCAGCATAGCTGGGCTCTATGCCAAATGCTTCAATGCTTCTTCAATACGAGGACATAGGTGATTAAGATGATCCTCCCCACAAAGCTTGCAAGGGAATTTCACCTTACGCCTAGGTTTATGATCCTCGCCAGCATTACCACCTTCCCGAGGAGGGTTGGCATTCTCTTTACAAGGAGTATTATGATTGCTATTGTTGTTACTTCCATTGTTTCCACCCCTACGATTATTTCTCCCCTTTTTCTTACCACCAGGATGTTGGTTACCCGACGGTTTCGTTGATTGCACATTGTGTACATCAGACGACGGAGTGGAAGTGGACAAGGTGTGAACCTGTCCGAGAGCATACTGGTTTAGCAACAAATTTTGCATTTGATTAGCTACCAAGTCTACAGGGCAAGTGCATGCGGACCCCACGATGCCATCGGCATGTGGTCCAGGAACTGACGTGGGCTCATGTCTTGTTCTCGGTGCATCATGAATAATGTCATACAAAATGCCAGACTAAGAATAAAGTAAATCTAACTGCTGGACTTTCAAGATAGCTTGTTCCTCAGTCACAATGTCGGACATCAAAACATCCTTAGCAATGTATGGGAGTAAAGACTTAAGGAACCATTCCAACAGGAACTCTGGAGGAATGTTGGCTTTCACTAATCTCTTCTGCCGATGCCACTCTTGAACATGGTCAGAAATATGTGTGGCCTTATTCTGACGGAAGGTGGACAACAACTCAATACCAGTATCATAACGAACCGGTAACTGGAAATGGTATAAGAAAACCAAAGCAATCTCATAGAATCCCCTATAGGTGTTTCCGGAAACTCCACATACCATTTCACGGCTACCCCTGTGAGGGTGCATTGAAATAGGCGTAATCGAATGGAATCATGATTCAAAGAGGTGGAGGAGCACCAAAGGTGAAAAGTCGTGAGATGTTCTCCTGGGTCCTCACCACCTTTCCCTTCAAACTTTGGAATGTCTGAAGGGATCTTGGTAGGGACCGGGGGAAAAGTAGGGTCATGACACACCGGATCATTTGTGAGCTTCGAAAGATCCAGGAGATTCAAGCATGCAAGAAACGGGAGCTGCGGCTGTAAAGCTTGATTATAAGCCCCCATAAAAGGTTGGTTGAATGGAACTGTGTTATACAATGGACCAAAAGCTTAACCATGAGGGTTAAACTGCTGATAATGAGGACTTGACGGCCCGTAAGCTTTCCCATGGCCATAAGATGGATAACCTCCCCCTTCCTGACCCATTTGAGAGTAAGCAGGTATATGTGCGTTTTGAGCACCATATTGGGGTGGTGGCTGATACTGGTGGCTAGCACCCACTGTGTTGTAGTAAGGGTTTCCACCATGAGTATGGGGCATGTATGTACTATTCATAGTTGGAACCGTGTTGTATTGACTGTAATGGTATGGTATGTTCCCACCCCCAACATTAGAATTAGCGTGAGCAGTCGTGTGGTGCCCAGAAGCATGAAAAGTATTCCCAGGTCCAATATGGGTGTGACTAGTAGCAAGGTTGGTGGTGTGATGTCCATGTGGATAGTAAATATTCCCACCCTCCACATTAGCATTACTAGTGGTGGTGGTGGACGCAAAAGTATGCGGTATGTGTCCACCCCCGTGGTTGGGAGGAACGGTATCATGTGCAAAAGTAGTCCTGGGTTGACAAGTAGCGATGCATGTATTAGGTGGTGGATGGCGAGTCGTGTTTCGAACAACATTCCGACTAGGTTGGGTATTCCTAGTAGGTGATCATGCTCCAACATAAGCATTGTTAGGAATTTGACTAGTCCCCATACTATGTGAGTGGGTGGACAACACAGTGCCCCCAGCTAGGGTAGTGCCCCCAATGGGTATAGTATGGCTAACACTTTGACTAGTGCCAGCATGAGTACCAACCATAGTGGAAGGTTCGACAGTATTGTGACTAGGCATACCAAAAGAGAGTGTGGTGGGGTTGACCATAAGGCCAGAATCATCATGAGTCTCAGGCCTCCTATATCTAAAATCGCATGGAAACGAAGGAACGAAAGGCTCCTCCTGTTCTTCCTCCTCGGGTAAGTCGGGCATCCCGTAAAGATAATTATCCGGATTCAAAGGATCAAACAGATCCCGGTCAAGTGGATTAGGCCAAATAGAACCAGGTTGAGTCTTAGGTGGATCACCTCCCCAATCCTCACGAGAAGTCTGGGGATCGGAAGTATGTTCAACTATACCCGAAGGAGTAGAAAGGTCTTGCCCGATATCGAGATGTGCAGCCATGTAGTCCTCAAAGTAAGTCTCGTAAGAAACCAAAGAGTCAGAGGGAGCCCTCCGGCGTCCTCTAGAAATACGACGTGTAACCTCGAGTGGCTTTAAACCAGCCAAACGACGGGACCGGCGGAGAGTAGGTCTCCGCACCATGTTCTCTCCGGAGAGAGATACAGCGTCTCCTAAAGGCCAACTATCGATCAAAAATAGTAAATCAAAAGCAAACACCTAGAGAAACTATAGCCAAGAGCAGATAGACAGAGTGGCTAAATGAGCTCCCGACACTAGAGCTGGTATGTCTTGCCTAGGAGAGGCTTGAGACTCCTAAACTATAGCCGGAGGTAACAGAATCAGTTATAGAGACACCCGGGATTCACTGTGTCGACAGGGTCAAGTCCACTGCACAAACACAACTGTGTTGTCCAATCCCTATCTAACTTAGGACACAAACAGCATAACCACTGCAAGTACCCTGTGCGGTACCTAGGTAAGGAAACTATGTCTACCGCAATATAACCAATGCTCAGGGGGACATTCGTAGGTGGGACTCATCGTATGGGTGGGGTAGCTAAGCCCGAAGCACAAGAGGATGAACATCCGGTACCCCCAGATACGAACAAATCCTAGATATATCTCCCACATTCAGTCGGTATTAGAGGGATATCTCCTAACCCCAACCTCCTGTGACCTCGTGCTTAACTCTGGATTGAGTAGAGCTTTCCTGAGAACACCGATCTATGCCATGGATTCCTCCACTCCCTGGTCGGACACCTAATGTTTCGTTCAGTAGTCTTGGATTGTTAACTCACAATGATCTATTCCAAGACTCTAAACCTATGCTAGTTGGTGTACCCTATAAATAAAATAAGTCTAATCAATTTTATGATTAAGCATTAATTTTAGTGGCTGTGATTACTCAAGGGACATGGTCATGAAACTAGTGATGTGTAGACTCAATAGTATGCAACATCGTCGAATCCTAGACTCATCTATCCAATAAAACAATGTCACTAATATGCAAAATCAACCAACAATTCCGAAGTAAATATGCAAACTTTTTTCTTTTCAATGCACAAGAAGAACCTAAAATGAAGGCAACAAGCACTCAATGCAAAATGCAGTACATGGAAATAAAATATTTTTGTATTTTCTTTTATAAGGAGAAAGGAAAATGCAAAAAACTAAATGAATATTTTTGTATTTTTTCAATATATATGGAATGAAAAAATGCAAGCAAAATCCTACTATTAAGTCACTGAAGTGCCGAGAAGATCACTAAGAAAACCCAGCAGATCCTAAACAGCAAGACTCAGCCAAAAGAAAGAGCTCAAAAGGAAGAAACCAAGAGGCTAAAGCCAAAGATTGGTAAAAAACCAAGAAGGCTCAACCAAGAGAAACGAAGAGATCCGGTCACAACCAAGGCATGAAACAGTCAAGAAAGAGGCCAACAAAGACTCGGGAACCAACCAAACTCACCCAGCAACAACCAATAGCCATAAACCAACAAAAGCTGGAGTTACACGCTACTGTCGAAGGAATACCTGCGGGTACCCGCAAGCATTAGTGTAAACAGAGGCGGGTATATGCGGGCAGAACTAAGCCAACCCATGAGTGAGGAAAAGCAAATGGTCAAATAAAGAGTCTAGAGGCTCAGAAAAAACAAGTTTTCTACAGTGTATATTAACGGCCAATCAGTGACGCAGAGCTTCGATAAACAGCAACTCTAATTATGGACTAATGCTCAAAATTTTTCCCAAACATGGATATTTTCCCTAGCAAATTCGCCATTTCTATATTGGAGAAAACTCACTATGGCTTGGGGATAACACAACAGATAGATGACTACCAGAAATCTACTCAATTCTCAAAACAATGCTATTATAAATGACAATGTTAAAATAATGGAGAAATGTAACCAACCTCGATCCAACGTTTGATGTAGATCCCCGTTGGAGCTTTCAATCCGCACACATCCAAGCACTTGTAATCTTTAAATTAGTCTTGACAACCAATATCTAACAAGTACATGTGATATATAGATGACATTAACATTATCAATAACAATGGTCCATAATATCATAAGCAAATGTAACCCAATGTATAATAAATGACATTCACACCATGAATGGACGAGAATATGAGTATTTCTATTAATGAACAAGAAGAAGTACAAAGTGATACGACCTCTTGCTGGAAACCAATCTGAACCAAGATCTAGATCAATCCACTTGTGCCTCCACCACTTCAATCCTCCATGAAAGGCAAATTCAAACTAACAAGGAGTTTGGAAGGTGAACATAACTGATTCACAACTACAAGGATCAATGAGTGCAGACTCAAGATAGGGAAAAAATCCACTAGAGTGCCTCTACTCTTCTCTTCTTCCTCCCGTCCATAAGCCATATGTACTCAATATATAGTCCTCTCAAAGGTAGGTGAAAGGACTCATCGAGACGTTACTTGGGCAGATGGAGAGCCAAAGGTCACCCAATGACCGCTTTTGGGGAGTAAAAAGTGATAAAATAATGGTTTTTACCATTTTACTTGATACCTGTGGGCTATAGGGATGCAACTCGCGGGTATGCATGCTATAGTGATGCAACATGCATGTAGGAACAAAAATAGGGAAAACTGGTATCACTGAAGGATAAAAATGGATCTAAGTCACTGGAATGGATCCTAGAGGCCAAAGAATGCTGATGCTCACAGGGTGGAAGATTTCTGTGTAGCACACACAGAAGTATGCAGCTCTATAGGGTTTTTAACAATGCAATCATAAGACAACACGCAGGGAGCAGCGTTTAAGAAGACAGAGTTTAAAACAACGCAGAGGTCGTGGCCATGCTAAGAACCGTGACAGAGTTCTAAAGTTGTAGCATAGTTTAAAAGTTCAAGAAACTCAGAACTATGACAGAGTTCTTGAAATCGACACGTAGAGCTTTCAAATTCTTAAACAACGCGTAGACATTCAGACATCGAAGGCTATCCACGCAGAGCTTTACGAATTTCTTGATCTTTCCCATCTTTTAATGCTTCATACTTTCAAAATCTTTCAAACACAGAGAGCTACGAATTTTAAATTTAGAGCTTGAAGCTTTTAAAAACTTTAACACAACTTAACATGATTTAAAATCATAACATAGTTTAAACTCTAAAATTACTGGCAGAGTTGCAAGAAACATAGATCTGAATGAATTTGAAGGTGGTTTGGTAAATTAAAGGCATGGCTAGGCCATTTTTGAGCTTCTCAAGCAAGATCTTAGGTTCTTTTAATGATCTTTAAGCTACAAAGGAACAGATCTAAAGGAAGAACACCTCAAAAATTGAAGAAAAATCAAGAAATTTCAACAAACAGCGAAGTCACCATTCTGAGTCTCTACGTCAGAAATGAAGCAATTATCACAAGTTCCTAAAGATCTAAGTTCCTTCATTAAACATTCATTAAGATCTAAGAACATTTCCGAATTAGAATCATGCAAGATAAGCAAACATTCAACACTAAAATGGTAGAAACTTGAATTACTTCATATTAAAACAATGGAGAAGATACATGATTATCGGGAATCCTAGTGTGAGTGCCCCCTCCCTTGCCATAAGTTCTCCTTCCTTCATCCTTTCTCTTGAAGAATTGCAGCTCTTTTCCTCCTTCAAAATCTCCTTAGCATGCCTCTGCTTTTTTATCTCTCTTTACCATGCCTCCCATGCCTTTCTTATATAGCATTGGGAAATGAGCCTTAGAATTTTTTTCTAAATGTGGGATTAGTCATTTTCTTCATTTTGATTATTTTCAAGTGAAAACCCACTTTTGAATAGTTTTTAGGCTTTTTGCTCCACTTAGGATGTTTTAAACACAATTAATGCATTTCTGAGAGAGGATTCGTCTCTGATTGAACTTGTGTCATGACTTTCCTGTCACAGGTGCATGGTAAACATATGTTGCTCCTTCACTTAGTTAAGGGTGTCAATTTGATTGTTAACAGATTTTAATCATTTTCTTTGTATATAAAAATTTGGGGCCCCCATGTTTTGTAGAAAAAATGGGATCTTTTGTACCTCCTACAACAAATGGCGACTGGCTGGGAAGAAGCAGTTATCTCTGGAAAATGAAACCTATAATTACAAGGAAGACATGTCAGCAAGCTTGATATTTTAACCTGTAATTTACAAAATATTCTCATTAAACACAATCAAAATAGCAAAGTTAGTCATATGATCGATATATCCCCATCAAAAACCATGTAATGATGATGTTCATATGAAAAATAAGTCTCAAAAGCAAACAAGAATCATTTACCATTATGCAGTCCTAGGAACGCAGTTTGTGATGAGCTCTAAGGCAAACCTAAAGCCATATCTGGGTTACCAAATCTTGAATCACCTTGACTTTATTAATTATTGATTTATGTACAAACATATTACTCACAATATATACATTTCTTTTTCCTCTTCCTTTTTTTTTGTTTAATAAAGAGAATGAAAATATACAAATAAGACATTTATTGGTACAAGGCCATTGCCCTAACTTGGTGATCAGATGTAACGTCCCCTTCCATCAATCCAATGCAAGGAAGGAGACATGAGCAAACATACCAGGCTTATTTGACAATCTCATCCCCATACATTACTAAGAAATTCATAATAAATAAAAACTTGTGTGTGCAGGCTCATACTTCAAATAAACATAGCAGAATTAAAACTCATATTAACACAAACAAACTGAAATGCATCAGCATATTTATCTCAAGCAATTGATGAATCAACAAGTAGAGAATCCATCCCATTCTCATGCTATGCACAGACTTCTTATCAATTCCATTAACATGAATAATTATCATTCAAAATTAATACATTGCAAAACACAGAATGCATATAATTTAAACACAGAGAACACTTATCTTGAGATGAAGTTGTCCAAACAACTGGCTACGTGAGAGCAACGTTCCACCCAACCATAGATCTTTGTCCAACCTATATTCTTTCAGCTAAGAGATTACCCCCGAGCTGGGTTGTGTATCCACTAAGAAGGAACTAGATGGACTCACTCACAGTCATGGTTTCACTCAAACAGTCATGCTAAGCCAACACACAGTTGGGTTTATCAAGCATGCAATAGGAAAAAGGAGGAGGATTCTAAGCCAGTGAGCTCAACCACAGAGCTACAGACATCTCAAGATAAATTCAAGCAATCCAATCCTCTATTCAAACATCCACACTTGGATTTCTCACCATTCTGGAAACGAATAACTCAATACCGTCACTGGGTTTCTGGGCTATCAAAAATGGTTTTTCCAATGGATTTTTGGGTAGATAATGCTCTCGATTTCACCCCAAGGTTCATAGCTATGGATCCCCCATTGGATTTCACTATCAGATACAAATTCTAGGCGATTTTGGCACTTCAAAACGTGGGTTCTTGCAAAGTTACGATTTATGGTTTTTCTCACTGCTGGCAATTCGTTTTTGGATGAAGATTGATGTTGGGTTCTTCCACAATGGAATGAGAATGAGGAAGAATCAACTCTCATGAGATAGAGTGACTTGTGGTACAAGAAAACAGAGCCCATACTCTGCCATACAAATTTCTGGGTTGCCCATGCTCCATTGAAGCCATGGACTGAATTCTTCAACAACTTCCTTACAACATAATTAAATGTCAGCAAGGAAAGTCAAATGGTTCTCACAATGGCATTTGGCAACCTATGGTTCAATCCCACAACCCCCTCACCACTCCCTGGTGGATACACATGGCCCCTTCTCATTCATTGCTTCCATAGTCAGTTCTGGTATTTTATTGCATGATGTTTATTTACATCATTTTTACAATGTTCCATGTCTAAATAGCACATGGGTCATAATATCTAATACTTGTATTTTAAATAAAATCTGAGCATCCACTAGTGGGGCCTTGGCCTTGAGCTCCACGCTAGGGAAACATACATCACATGTATACAATATTTACATTTAAAGCTAATATATCCTAACGGTCAAAATGGGGTATTACATCAGATATTAGCAACGCCATTCACAAACCTGATTCTGGAAACTGAACAAGCTAGCTCGGTAAAGAGACTCCCTGTCTTTTAGCTTTGATACTAAAAGCAATTACCATGGCTTGGTGACCATATGTGGTAATTTCAGTCCAAAATCAGACCCATGACCATGGTAGGGATGACTTGTAATAAGACCCCCCTTATCCTTATAAACAACAAAGTGTCTTACAAAGGAAAACAAAATTTATTAGTGCATAGGTTACAAGACACTACCATGGCTTGGTGACCATATGACAACAGTGTTACTCACCGATGTTTTGCAGATCATGAATGGACCAACTTGTGATAGGATCTTCCACCTTCTAGCAATAGCTGAAAGTCATCCCCCAAGTTTGATGGCTTGATGTGGAGATGTCATTCCACTTAAACATCTATGAACATAATGGGCTGGCTTGTGATAATACCCCCCATCTTGTAATCTATACTTATTAAGGTAAATTATTCAAAGGTGATCACAATGGGATCCAGAATGGGTAGGGCTGACAGAGCTATGAATATATGCTACCATTCACTAATGAAACATAAGGCAAGAAAACTAATTGCTTCCTCAACTTTAATTATCCAGACAAAACATCCATAAAGATATTCGATTTAGGTGGGAAGGTATCAATCAAGACTTTGCAAATATTGACTATTTTAATTTCATAGAAAACATTTTCAACTACAAGCTAAAAGGACTAAAAGCTGACATTGTTTACATTAAAACTTCAGATTTATGTTATCCTGAGACATACTGATCAACAACCTTTTCCAAAAGCTGTGTACACTATTAGAAAATAAAACCAATGTTCAAAAGAAAAATCAAAATGAAAGTAAAGCAGGAAAAGCAAACAATCCATACTTTATGTACAGTAAGTGAATCTGCTCAATCAAACAAAATACTTTTTAAGCAACTGCACATTCACTGGGTAGATGTCTATGATACCCTCCAGTGTCTGTAACCGGACTGTACTAGGACCAATCTTTTCTGTAACAATGAATGGTCCTAGCTAGAGGCATTGGAACTTAGTGTATTCATTCTTGTCTTTGTGTTATTTGTCCCACTTCAACACTAAGTCCCCCATAGTAAACTCCCTATCAGATGAGGATTGCTCATCAAACCACCTCTTAACCAACTACTGATGTTGATACAATTTGTTTTTAGACTTCTCCCTGTCCTCCTCTAACTTGAGTAACATATCAATCATGTGTTGGAGCGGGGAAGAGTCATCTTCTTGTATGGACTGTGTCAACTGCAGTGAAGGAATCATGAGGTTGGATGGAAATATGGCCTCTTTACCATAAACTAGATAGTAAGGGGAATTTTCTATGGCTTCCTTTTGGGTGACCCGTTATGCCCAAAGAGCACTGTATAACTGGGTTTGCCAATATTTATGGTGAGTAGCAACTGTCTTCTTTAAGATATTTATCAAGTTCTTGTTGGAAGACTATGCTAGTCCATTTCCTTGTGGATAGTAATTGGCAGAAAAATTCAGCTTTATCCGTTTTTCAAGGGCATACTGTGTAATATCAATGGAATAAAAGTAAGATGTGATGTCAAATACTAAGAATTTAGGAGCACCAAACCTAGTGACTATTTGAGTTTCAAGGAATGATATCACTTGGTTTGTATTACATTGTCTGAGGGGGACTGCCTCTACCCATATGGTAAAGTAGTCCATAGCTATTAAGATTTACTTGTGTTACAAGGAGGAAGCAGGGTTAATGGGTCCAATAAAATCCATTCCCCATTGCTGAAATGGAAACTGAACAGTCACTGGCTGCAAAGGAAAGGCAGGTTTTTTAACTTTCCCAACACATTTCTGGCATGCTTCACATCTTCTGGCATATCAATATGCATCTTTAAACAAAGTAGGCCAGTAGTATCCTGCCCTGAGGATCTTATGTGCAGTTGTCTCTCCTGAGAAGTGCCCTCCCATAGGTCACGCATGAAATTGCAAAAGAATATTATTAGTTTCTTCCTTTTCCAAACATTTGAGAAAAACACCATCATAATTCTTCCTAAATAAAACTCCATCTATGAATTGATAAGGTGATGCTTTCAACCTTAAAGCTCTGGTTTTTTTAAAGTCCAGGGTTTCAGGAGCAAACCCATGAGTAAGAAAGAACTTAATGTCATCATACCATTCAGATGTTTGGGTTGTGATAACATTAACAGAACTTGTTTTTGTACTCTCCTCTTGTTCCCACTCAATCTGTTGGTGTACAAGATCATCGAATTGAGCTATTAGAAGACACAAGCCTTGGCCTTTGAAGATATTTGTTGGACTGATCTCCAAATCATATTCTTGCAAAGTTGTCATCCAGTGTGCTCTCTTTTCCCCTAATTCCTTCCGAACCAGTACATTTCTGATAGCTACATAAGAAACAATAACTTTGGTCCAAGATTTCAATAGATATGGTCTAAAATGTTTCACAGATTTATAGACTGCATAAGCTTGTTTGTCAATATGGGAGTAATTTAGCTCAGCTCTTTTGAATGTGGATCTCATGAACGAAATAGGGATCTCAGCATCATTATCATGTTTCTATGTCAGGAAAATTGCATAAGAGAAATCAGTAGCAAACGTATACAGAATAAAATCTTTGCTGAAATATGGAGACATCAAAGCGAGGGCTTCCGCAACGGCTCTACCGATTTCAACAAAGGCATTTCTTTGTTCCTCAGACCATTTAAACTGGGCATCTTTCTTAACCAATTGCTATAATGGATTAACAATTTGAGCAAAATTCGGAACAAATCTATGAACAAAATTAATCTTACCAAGAAAAGATTGCATGGCCTTACGTGAACCAGGTAGGACGATCTTCGCAATGGCTTATGTGCGCTCTGGATCGATAATCATGTCTTCTTTCGAAACAATAAAACCTAACAACTTACCTTCGGTGACTGCAAATATAGATTTTTTTGGGTTCAATGAGATTCCATGTCTTCTGCAGCATTCAAAAACCTGTGTCAAAGCCGACAAATGTTCATGTCATTTTTTGGAATAAATAGTAACATCATCTAAATATACAACGACAGAATTGTGCAACAAACCCCTGAAAGGTATATCCATAGCCCTCTGAAATGTAGCACCTGCATTAATCATCACAAAAGGCATTCTCCTTTAGGCAAAGATTCCCCAAGGAGTCCTAAACATTGTTTTTAGTTGATCATCAGGGGCAACCAAGACTTGGTTATACCCTGAGAAGCCATCAAGGAGAGAAAACTGCATCTCAGACCCTGCTACCTTCTGTAGAATCTGCTCCATTCGTGGAACAGGGTAGTTGTCCTTCTCGAAAGCTTTGTTTAAGTTTATGAAATCAACACAAAGTCTAATTTCACCATTCTTCTTCCGAACAGGTACCAGGTTGGAAATCCACTGTGTATGCCTGACAAGGAATATAATTCTTACTGCTAGTAGGTTCTCAAGCTCTTTCTTTACAGAGGGTTCCAGACTGGGATGCATTTTCCTTAACTTCTATTTATAAGGATTTACTTTTGGTTTCATTGGTATATTATGGTGCATGATACTGGTGTCAAAAGTCTTGAGTTCATCGTATGTCCATGCAAAGACATCTTTGAACTCCTTGCATAGTTTGATAAAATCCCTCTTCTCCTCAGCAGAGCAGTGAACCCCTGGATTGATGAAACGAGGGTTCTGTTCAGTTCCTAGGTTGACTGGCTCATAATTGAGGGATGAACTCTGGGTCTTGCTGTTGGTCTTTTGCTTGAACTTATTTTGCACATCATAAAATTTCTCTAGGTTGATAACTGATTTAGGGATAAGGTTGGAAGGATCAGACAGGGACTCCTCATGCTCATCCTTATCAATTGCAACATCTTGAAAGTGTCCCGGGCTATGAGAAAGTCTAATATTTGTTGGTCATCATCAAATACCTTCCAATTTGTCACATTATCAGGAATAGAAGGCTTGTACATGTCATGTCCCCTCCCATCATTCCAAACCACAGGGGGAACATGACTGTAACATGGGGGTGTCTGATTCTTCCCCAAAGCCATAAGACTGAATTTTAGCATTTAAATAAAATACATACCATAATTACATAGCGGAATTAAAAATATATTAACACACACACATACTGGAATGCATCAGCATATCTATCCCAAGCAGATGATGAATCAACATACATAGAATCAATCCCATTCTCATACTATGCACAATCTTCATATCAACCATATTAAGATAATCATTTCATTAACATGAATGATAAACATTCAGAACAGAGCACAAAATGATCATACTTTAAACCACAGAGAATACTTATCTTTAAGATGAAACTGTCCAGCAACTGGCTATGTGAGAGCAACGTTCCACCCAACCATAGGTCTCTATCCATCCTGTATTATTTCAGCTGAGAGACCACCCCCGAGCTGGGATGTGTATCCACTAAGGAGGAACTAGACATGCTCACTCATAGCCATGATCGCAAACACACAATCATGCTAAGTCAATGCACAGTTGGGTTATCAAGCATGTAAGAGACAAATGAGGAGGATGCTAATCCAGTGAGCTCAACCACAGAGCTACAGACATCTCAAGCTAAATTCAAGAAATCCAATCCTCTGTTCAAACATTCACACTTGTATTTTCACAATTCGGTTACCAAATAACTCAATCCCGTAATTGGATTTCTGGGCTATAAAAACTGGGTTTTCCAATGGATTTCGGGGTATCTAATGCTCTCAATTTTGCCCCAAGGGTCATTAGCATTTCAATTTTCTATTTCAGTCCAGAATCTTGTTATCCATCATTTTATCATCGATAAGGGTGCCTCCACATGTGTCATGTCCACATTCGTATAGAAAAAACTAGGATCCCCTCCTTTGAAAACATCAACGACGCCTCTTCGAGCTTACGATGGCCGCGCAGCCCAACCTCAAGTCCAACTTGCTAATTTCCTTGTTCAACTAGCCGAAAAAACTGTCTTAATTGACATAGAAGTCATAAACGCCCAACTCGACTATAACCTCTTGTTAGGCTGTAGTTACATGTACGCCATCAAGGTCATCGCCTCATCCATATTTCGGATCATGATGTTCCCCCATGAGGGACGAATCGTCAAACTTGACCAAATCACTTACTACGACCCTAATGCTCCCGCGACACTAGAACATTTCCTCCCCATGGTCGACAAACCTATACTTGGCAGGCCTACTTATTTTATTTCCACCATAGGGTCGGGTCTCTACTCTGAGGCCCCGATGACTTCCACCTTTGTCTCTTTACCTCCACCCCCTCCAACTGTCGAGATATCGTATTTGTGCACTATTTCATCAGGCCAACTAGTTCCTACAACACAACCTGTAACTGAACTGATACCTCCACCACAGCACTAGAGGACACACCAACCTCAACCACCATCATTACCTAGTCACGTGGAAGAAACCCCAATGCACACAATCTCATTCCTATTCCCACCCTTAGGAGTAGTAAGTATTTCCGTTATGACCATGTTGAACCTCCTTGGATTAACTCTAGGACTTCCTGTTTGGTACTTACCTTCTCCTAATCCCGCGTCGATGCCACAAGTCATCCTCCAACCAGTCCAACCAATCACCACTGCCAATAATCCACCCTTTGGGGTGGAGACAATGTCTTCCTCCGACAACACTGGGGACAGGGTCATGCACACTCATACTGCACCACATCCGACTAAACCCGTGACCCCCCCTACATTTCACGCATCTCCTAAGTGTTCTTTGTGCGATGACTTGGGCCATGCTACCCACAATTGTCCACAATTACCAAACCTCCAAGACCACATGAGGACGTTAGACATTGAACCCAATATTCTAGTCATCGAACTAGAACCCACCCCCCACCTACGTAACAAATCATTGTGCACCAACCACCCATGCAACATATGCAGAATATTATATGAACACTATTCACATCATTTTCCTGACTTACCTAAATATCAATTAGTTCTCCACGAGCTGAATCATGTTAGTTTTTCAACATTTAATTCAATGTGATCTAGGATCTTAACTGAGAGAACAACATGTACAACATATCAAACACAAGAGAAAAGAGACATAAACCATTTCACTGGGGAAAACCAAGAAGGTGAAAAACCCCACAACTTCCTCAGAGATAGAATAAGCACCAATACAAAGATCACCAAGATGAAAACCCCAAAACAAGAGATAGTCTTCTAGCAGCATATCTTCCTCCACTTGTGCACACTCCTCCTATATCTCACTAATGCGAAGTGAGTGAGTGTGTGAGTGAAAAAATGAGAGAGTCACACTTTCTATTTATACTTTACTTCACTTGACTTTTAATTCTAACTAGGTCGGCCCCAACTTAACCACTTAACCTAATGCTGACCAGGCCAACCCACTAGGGGACTTAAACACCCCATCACAACTGACTCTGGGCCGACCTCCCTTAGAAGCGTCTAATAACCCACTACAACTTGACACTGGGACGACCCCACTAGGGTGGTCTAATAACCCTTTAACCCACATGACTCATACAGGGCCGACCACACCAAGGTGGTCTAATAACCCATCAAATATAAGTTACGACACTTACAATATAACTTGCGACACTTGCAAGTACAAATGACGACACTTCCAATTGGAGGAATAATACATCTCCGTTGGGGATACAACAAAGTACAAATGTAATACATACAATATACAAGTGAATATCTTCTGAAGTTACAAATACATCAACACTCCCTCTTAACTAGGAAGGTATTCTCTTGACACAAGTCATCAATACATATAGGCACAAGTCTTCAATACTGGAGTTGGATCATCGTCACTGGATCTCGAAGCATTATCATTGCTACTGTTGTACTTGTCATCTCGATCACTGGGCTATCTCTCAATTCTTCTCGTCATAGGAAGTTCTATAGAGCCAGCCCTTTTTCATGCTAGTTGTAGGCCTAGCCTCCTGTAGTTATTCATCATCTCTGCGAGCTGGCCATCCTATGGAATCCTCAGCACTGATTACGTGCATCAACAAAACCTCAAAAGAGCATCCCAGGACTGATTACGAGCTTACTTCTCAACCTATCAAATCTCCCAGGGAGCTATTACATGTGACTACCTCAAAACCTTAAAAGAGTGTCCCAAGTATGTTTATGTGCATAGCACGATCGGCAAGAACTCTAAAGATCATCCTAGGACTTTTACGTGCCTAGCATAACCTATTGGATCTCTAGGACTGATTACATGTGGTCTGAAAAAACCTCGAAAGAGCATCCCAGGACTGATTACGAGCTTACTACCACTAGTACAAAATGAGAGATAAATGACCCAAAAAACAACCAAAATCCACATATAAATGACCACTTTTGAGTTGGTGACCACTGCTAGGAAATTAGCAGTCATTTATCATGCGACAAAAAATGTGGTCATATTTCGCTTGGTCATTTATAGCTTATTGTGTGGTCATATATTTGGTCATTAATTTGGCCATATATTTTGTCATTAATTGTCACAATTAATGACCAAATTTATGACCACATTTTTTGTCACATGATAAATGACCTCTAATTTGCTACCAGTGATCGCCAACTCAAAAGTGGTCATTTTTTTGTCACTTATCTCTTATCTCTCATGTTGTACTGGTGGTCGTTTATAGTCAAATTTTGGTCATTTTTTTAGTCTGTTATCTCCTTCTAGTGGTATCATAATATATATAGGGCACGAAGGAATCGAACCACCAACCTCTTGCCTATAAGGCAGGTTCTCTACCATTGAGCTAGCACCCTTAAATAGAATTCCATTGAGCCTCTATAGCATGCATTATGTGGAATTACTAGTTACACACTAATTTGAAATTGTCCTACTCACTGAACTTAATAAATTGAATAGACTTGAGGGAATCCACATTTAGATATCATTCATCATTGAATTCTATTAGACAAGAAGTTGCAAACCTGTATCACATATTTTCTATATTGATCTTTTTCCAGAGTGCAGATAGATTGCAAGATCTCATCCATCATAATACTCTGTATCTTGTCCTCTTTACAGTGCTCCGACACTCTCTGACACTATTACAATTTGAAAAATCAAATTCTTGCATGCAAATAACTAATGATAGATTAAAAGGAGAACAATTAGTGGAATATTATAACAATTAGACTCACCTGAATGACACGACAACCATATGGATGGGAGGACAGTACCACAACTAGGAAAAAAACAGATGAAATAATGAAACGTATTTTTATCTTAGGAAATACACTCAATACGCTTATGGACCCTACTCAAATTCAATAGCAGTTCAACAGTTACCATAAGTTTCGGAAAATTTGTCCATATGATTAAGTACGCAGGAAGTAAATTAACCTATCATAACGTATAATGCTAAGAACAAAAATCATAAGATCGTAACTATCAGTATTGTTCCAAATTTCCAATAAATCATACCATGAGACTTCTTGGTAGCAATAGAGTAAGTAGATCTATCCAACAAAAGGAGAAGAGCTTATTCGGCTCTCTAATGAAATTTTGATGATGGACCCTTTAGAATGTGTCATAGTAGAGCACTACACCCTGTTGTTTTCTCCTCTGAAGCCTCAATGACAACTTCTCCCATTATTTTTCTTGTACCTGCTCATTTAGATGGGAAATATCAAATACAAAAAAATGTGGCTTCTCAAGAAAAGATTGTAGTACTAATAAAAATTGAAAAAACTCATGACAAGTAACTAACAACAAATGTACCTACTGATTATTTTATTTCTTGTTCAAAAACATGAGTTCGGAGTTGATTATTTATTTCTTATTCAAAAAATGTTGGGAAAGGAATGGAAAGTAGAGATATGGACTTAGGAGTATCTACCTCAATGTCATATAGATCGCTTATCACAATGAGACACATTACACATTTCACAAATCGGTTTTAACCCCTCCAGACCCTCATTTCCGCCTTTTTGGTGTCATGGAATCGGGACACGGTCTTGATAGTGCGGGACACAATACAAAACCGTGTCTAACACGTGTTTACATCATGTCCATGTCTGACACAATGACATGGGACATGGAGGGGGTTTAAGATGTGTCTGGTTTCCTAGACGATAATATATCAATCACTGTAGGAGAAACAAAAAACATGTAAGTTTGCTAATTCAATTGAAGTGCAAAAATTAAATATTTCTCTTCCGCAACATCAATCTGTTAATCTTCTCAATATTTTCTTAGTTTGTGTCATCATTCCCTGATATTGTGCTTAATATGGGCATTGAGCTTGTTCCTCCACTACATTTTTATGTATTGGCCACATTGGGTTTGTGACTTTGGTTGAAATATGTTCTCTATAAATATTTACGAGCCCCCGTATAATCTAGATATTTTGAAATCCCAGATAGTGCTTAAGATATTTCATTATCCGCATATACATTTATAGAGATGTTTAATAATTTATGTCCATTCCCAATTCTATTTGTGTGATTTCTGGACCATAGAAATGCTTGATATTCTTTAACTTTGTGATGTCTTGCACATGGTCGCATATTCCATTGGTTGCTTTATGTGTTTGTCTTTGCTGCAGCTAAGTGGCACAATATGGCTGATGTTTTTAGGGATATTTCTTGAAAACTTAAGTGTAGTATTTTATCTCTGTTGAGATTTCCATTTCTACTCTTCATAGTTAGGCACTGTGACATATCCCTGTATTATCTCAGACTAGATGTTTTGTTTTTTTTCTATCCTCTTATTCATGTTTTCTATATTTTAGCTCCCTATCTTATGTCATTTTACTCATTGTTTGCATTCCAAAGTGTTCCGTATGGAACTAATTTCTTACTGGTATTGGTATGGATAATGCAGTCCCGAGGCATGTGCTACAATCCTCTATAAGTCAGCTAAAGTTGCTCCTAAGGTATGTAGTTAGTATAATTCATTCTATGTTCTCTTTTGGTGAAATGAGAATGAATTGTTAGTTCTCTTTCTGGTCTTATTTTTATATTTCTTATACACACGTTTTTTAATGCAAACAGTACAATCGTTGAAGGCATCAGAAAGTTTTATTTAAATCATATGGATGGTCTAAATAAATGGTTCAATGGAAAATGTGACTCTGATAAATATTCAAAGGCAGGTCTGGAATTTGATGGGCATGAAAACTTTCATACCGTAGATTTGACGCCTAATTACACCTCCCGTCATAATTTCTAATACTCGTTTGAAGGTATAGATGTTAATAATTTTTATAGTAACAACAGTAATGCTTGTGTGTAGTCATTTTATTATATTAATAAAAAGATGTTAATGGTTTTTACATTTCCTGTCATAATTTTTAATAAGTGGGGAGCTTGTTTTATTAAAGGGATCAGAGCAATCGCACCCACCCTCAAATTAGATAGATGAGTGAAATGCTGTTCAAAAATGCCTACCCATACCCAGCAAATCAGGTAGCGTTGGAAGTGACTGGATGGGTAAAAGATGGAGGTAATTTGTGTCCTCTTCAAAGAAAGGATTGAAGGTAGCTTCAATGAGCTCTAAGATAGAGGTATTTAAGTCTATCAAAAATATCTAGAAACTCTAAAAAAATGACAATGACAGAGATTCCAAATAACTTGGAGGCGGGGTTAACCTTTACCTTACGGATTATAGATAAGCCTCTAACAAGGAGTTCTTCTGTGCTAATACCCAAGGATTTCGCCATAGTTTAGTTGCTAATGGTTAAAAATCCATGTTGTAATGTTAGTATGTAGTAATATATACAAATACTAATTACATCCAAGTTATGGCTAGGTTTAAGCTTGACATGTATCCGTACATCATGTTTGCAATGTACTATGGATTCCATCATTTTTACTTTTTACTACTCATCCTTGGATTCCATCAATTGACAGGAAGCATACATTTGAAATTCCAGGCGTGCTTGCCTTACGTTGTTATTCTATCAGAAACAATGATGTCTATGTAACAGAGTGATGTCGATGTAATAGGAGAGAGTATTGTTGAGTTAAACCGTGGAAGTGTTTACTAGGATACAGCTATGTCCATGTGACACGTGAAAATGTTTTCGTGAGTCGAACCCTTACCTTACTCTGTTATTCTGTCAGAAATAGCTATGTCGATGTAACAGTGATGTCAATGTAACAAGCGAGAGTATTGTTGAGTTAAACTATGGCAGTGTGGCAGTGTTTACTAGGGTTTTTTTTAGAAAACTAGAATATGCAGGATCATGTTTATTAGTTTAGATTTTAGACAAATATTTTTATTATTGATTATATTAAATTTTCTTGGCATTATTATTGTTTGAACTTGGAGAGTAAAAAATTATAACAGTAAGAAAAAAATTTGACTCTCATAAAATTTGACAAGAACGTAAAATGAAAGGCACTAAGAGCACCAAACTGTCATAAATTTCCAATTCACAGGCATCATACATTTGAAATTCTAGGTCTGGTCGAAGGAAACTGGCTTATCTCTTTTCACACACCTGTGCTTATATGGCTGACGGTGTCATTTTGTAGGCAAGTCGAGGGAAATGACCAAGTCTTGCAAGGGAAGGTTCTTTTGACTTCCATTGTCTATTTGCATGCATTATTTTATTCTTGACTCAACATTTATGTGGGAGGAGAGCCTCCTGATTGTTTGGTTAGTCATCTGTCACCATAAACAAGCTAGGTATTGGGTTTAATTGGATTTACTGCAAAATGGTTTGGGGAATTTTTTGGCTTAATGATGCTTTGAAGTTTTCAGGTTCCTGTTCTTTGTTTTCTGCAGGCAAGGTTTTATGGTTACATGATTTTTGAACAAGACTCCTCGTTATTATCATGCCAGTGTGTTTATGATAACAATACAACTTTATTTCTTTTTTCCATTTACCTTATTTAGGGATTGTTCATATGTAATGATAGAGACAAAGACTCCTATAACATGAGTCGAGGAATTTCCAACTTGATCACCATGAACTTGAACTTGTCATTATATTGGTTGATTCCTTGACCGGATACTTGCCTTAAGTGCATCCTTTGCTTCATGATTTCCTCCTTCAACCAATGTTTTAAAACTCAAACTCAAACTCAGAATTATCTTAGGGTCAACACGTACTCAGACTCGGCATCTTTTGATGGTTTAGTTGACTGGTCTTCTGTTTGGTACAATTCAGTTAACTCAAATTCTAAAAACTGTTAACTCTCATGAATTTTGGATGGGATGTGAAATTCTATTCATCAAAGGTGGCCTTCTAAATTAATACACTATCACGTCCTCTACCCGGTGTGCCCATAGTAAAAGTGGGAAAATTTAAGAGTAAGAAGGTGGCCTCTTCTCCAGCTTGATTTTAGCGAGAAGACATGTTTTTTGAAGCGTTATCCTACTACTTATGTAGCTATATATAATACTTATCCAATATGAAACATTACAATACTATCAATCATATAATCATTCATGGACTTTAGTTTATTAATAAAGAAAAGTGTCCACAAAACTCTCATTAAAGCTAGTATCTAGTTGTAACTCAATAGAAAAGGAATCCTTCTTAGCCCTAATCTTACCAGAAAAGGAAATGGATTTATATATATATACCAATATTTCATAAAGTAAATCCATAATGTTTTAAGCATTGCTAGTTGTATCTTTTCTAACTCCAGATGAAAACTATAAAGATTCTTTTCTTTGGATGACCTTCCTTGCCTTTATACTATCGGGCAAGCGATCCTTACTATAGAATCAGCTGCAGATCTTCTGGTGCCTGAAATGACAGTTGTTGTGTGAACAAAGGATGGGGATACAAGACTCCTTCTAAGTAAACAATTATCCTTCTTAGCATAGAATTTTCCTTTTATGTATCCTTTCACTTGTAGCTTCATGCATTTTAAATGCTTAAGGTACCTCTGCTTACAATAAGAAGGTTAGGAGCCTTGTACGAAGATATAAGTATTTTTATATAGTCAACAGGTCCTCAATATGCTTTCTTATCTCCCCGACTTGGGTCCTATCAACTGTATAAGTCCTTTGTCATAGTATCCCTATCACTGCTCCATGTAACAAACAATATCCCGCATAGATAGATTTTCCTAGACTATCTCAAGTTGGGGGTGAACCCAGACTGTTTATTCGCATTCGATGAGGTTGGAACCCCTCTAAAACATGGTAATGATGATCTTTTAGTATGATTTTATGAATGTATTGCATTATAAGTGTTATGTCTTGTCACAGTGGACAAGAGAATACAATGTTGGCTTTGACAATTTGAAATTGTTGAAGATGCAGAAATTCCCTTGCCTCACACGAGCCAACTTGATCTTCCATAGAAGTGTTACTGAACAGGATGAGAAGCTTCAATGTTCTATAGAGAGCATCCAAAAATCTTGTGTAGCTCTTGCATTCTTTGGATTGGTGCCTTGCTGAGGAATCACTAAGACTTATCACAGTTTTGTGGACAAACCAAAATATATTCAAATTCTCGCCTCTATTGACCATACTATTAAGACAAAACCTATCAAAAATCTCAAGCCAATAGGGTTTTGGGCACAATGTCCTCAAGAGGATGAGCAAAGTGTGTATCGACATTACAAATTGTTTTCATGCATCCTTTTTCTTTTTCGATTCTTTTTCTTTTCCATTTCTTTTTCTAAAAAATGATATATGCATATACATTTGAAGAACTTGTTGTGAATCTCCAACAAATCTACAAATCTTGAATTTGTTTTTTCTGTTGGAGTAGAATGTCGTGGGCTTTAGTGGTGAGAGAGAATTGAAGTACTATTTCCCTTTATGAGATCTTCCTATCACCTCTTAAGACTGATTTCTGAATGTCCCTCTGACAGGCAACGGGGTGACAATTATACATGGTGCAATGCTTGTTAACAATTCCCCTTGCAAACACAACAAGCAGATAATAAACCAAAACATTGAATGCTTGAAGTCCCAATATGTTGGGTTACTCCAAAAGATCCCAAACAGGACTGAATGGGTGGCAAATGCCTAGAGTTTCACTATTTTCCTCGATGCATGGTAGGTTAGCTAATACCCTCTGAAATAGACAAAATGTCGAAACTCCAAAAGGTCTCCACTGGAACTCTCGGCCTCAATTGAACATACAAACACCCAAAACACAGCAGCAAACCCAAAACAGAAACGTTGGTGCTCTACCACAAGAAAGCAAATTTTTATAGGCTTGAAGCCCGATTCAAATCTTCAAATGCACAAAACTACTGTAAGTATCCAAAGATTCTAGATAGAGATGCAAGGATGGTGAATAACTGTTGTACCCCCGTTCTCCTTGTTTATAGGAACGGGTGTAACAAGTGCCAACTGAGAAGGGCAGTGCCAACCTCTTCCAAGAAAACACAAGAGCCCTCGAACTCAAACAAACAGTCATACACCAGTGGCCCTAAAGACCCAAAACTGGTACCTGGTCACTCATCTAATAGAAGCAGAATAACTACACACTTAAATCCTGATTTGATAGTTCCACTGCACAGAGCAACAACAATTATCCAAAGAGCCCAAAAAGGACTTACAATAACCTTGCATTCATAGAGATGGATTCGAAGCCTCATTCTTCAAATTATTCTCTCGATTGGGGTGGTCGTTGGGGCAATTACAAAGACCAACCATTTCCTTAATAAACAATTTGGTCTTGTCAAATTCATGGTCATATATGTTTACGATTTGGTTCTTGGAATGATTATCCACTTCCTTGCTACCATGTTTTTCTATTAACCTTTCAAATTTTGAGTTCCCCCTATCCCTGACGACACATACTTCCTTCTTGATTTTAAGGGTTGTGCATGCATCAATTAATAAGCAATGATCACTACTGATAGTCTATGCTAGTTTCATATGCAGGTTCAGTGCTTTGTGTGACAGGTTGTCAAGTGTAGCATTTGTATTGATTTCACAGTTTCCTGTGTTACCGTTAGGAGAGAGAGCCAAGTTGACAACAGACAAGTGATAAATACCCATCCATAGTGAATCTATTTCCAGTCATACCCAAACCCAAGAAACAAGGATCTTCTCACAGCCCAATATGATACATACAAATAAATTAGCTTTATTACTTTATTTGATCTCCACGTCCCGATAGAGATTAGTCCTCTTAGTGGGGCGCACCACAGGATAGCAGACAATAGGCAGGTCGACGGGAAGGCATTTATTTATTTAGTTCTAGCTTATCATTGCCAGGTTTCATTGTGGAGAGCCCGTGGTCATTGCCAGGAAAGAGATCATTGCTGGTTGTTCCTTTTTACTAAGTTGCGATAAACCCCGGAAAGAGTAGGACCATTGATTGCACACGGAAGGGATGTCGAATAGGATATATCCCATCCAGCCATAATCCTAATTACAAATAAGATCATCTAGAAAACCAAACTAACAATTTAATTATTATCATTTATCCAGGTTACACCTCAATAATATCATAGGAAACAAATAAAAAAAATTGAGATAAGTATCCAAAAACTCTCAGAAATCCTGAAATAGATTATTCAATAGTATGGGGTTCTTTGATGGAGCCTATCAAAAAGTGAAGTGTAGTTCTGGAGATAAATTATTCATATATGAAAATAATTGTATTTATTTGAAATATGCAGGACGTGCAGGTACAAGCAACAGTGCTAAATGATTGGCTCTATGGATTCTTAAAAAATATGCATCAGACAAAGGTATTGATACCCTAGAGGTATTTAGGGATTCAAAGCTTTTAATGGAGTGTGCTAATAGTAAAATTATGAGTTCATCGATCTATCCAACATGGGTAAAGTTTGCGTAAGATTAATAGTGGGGAAACTACATGGCTTGCATCGATCTATCGTTCAATTCCCCAATAGAGCCGAGAATGTGCAAATCCATAATTTCGTGGATAAAGAAAGACACCTAAGAAGGAAAAGGCTTTCCCATTGGCTTAGTAATTCCCTCATATGCAAGTTGAATAAATTCAGTGCATAAAAACCACCTATGTTACATATAAAATGGAAGAAGATTTTGGTGGATCCCAAACATCTGGAAAATGTAGCATTTTCTATGAGGTTTTCTTGGCACACCTTAGAAGAGAAAAGTTACATATAACTTACCAGATCCGCCATCTTAATGAGTCCATCTTGGAGTAGTGCTTGATATTTATCCTATGCAAATTGATGCATCCAGACCAGAGATGGCCAGGCTCCAGGAGATGTTGGATCTTGTCCCTATAAACGTCAATGGTGAGCATTGTATGTTCCATCTCCGACATCATCTTCTCACACATAAACCTCCCGCCCCGATCATTCAGATTTTCAATGGGGAGAATTGACCTCAATAGAGATCGATCCTCGGATAGATAGATATTTCAGCAGCAAGAATATGAACATGAATCAATATTTTTTCGCCCGTTTAGTTTAATGGACTCCTCCTCAGCTTAGGGTTTCAACACCCACCGAATGAAGTGTAAATTTGATTTTAGAGCTACCTCAATTGGATCACTCTGCCCTCTCTAGCCAGTTTCTTTTTAAAAACGTTTTATTTTAATTTATTTTATCCTATTTTCCCTCTTAATATTTTTTTTAATTACTCACTTTTTCAACTAAATTGTTTTTCCCTCTTTTTTTTTAAATTTCGTTTCCCTCTCTTTATTATTATATTTGCTTTGATTATATTCTTATTTTTTTAATATATCAATACTAATGTTATGTTATTATTATATTTGTTTTGATTATATTCTTATGTTTTTAATATGTTATGTTAGTATATTACCTATATAAATATATATATATAATAACTATATAATATTAACATACATGTATATCGTATATTAACATTATAACATATTAATACATTAACATTATATATATTAGCATATAATAATCTATTTTTAAATTCATCACTAAGCAAGACACCATGTTGGTGTATGAGGCCTTGGTGTAGGGTGGGGACCTCACCTCCCTCTGCAATTCTTACTGAAACCCACTAACACCCACCAATCATAGCTGGGGCACAACATGTCCTAAAAACAAAATTGGCCCACAAACTCATTACTGATTCATTGACGCAATCAAACAATTTAAACCCATATTGCGATGCAAGAGGGCCCAACAATTTCCAACAACCACAAGCAATAGTTTAAATATGGAATTTAAACCACATAAAATGAAAAAATCTCCATTGGAATAGGCTCTATAGACCATTACATACATCAAATTAAAACACCAAAATTTGATACAGAAGTCTTAAGTTTTAAATGATTATAGGCTCAACTGGCCATCTATTACATTCAAGTCAAATTTACAAATTCAATGTGCAAGCCTAAAAGAGATTTTTTTCCAAAGAAAATTTACAACATGTTGGGACCCTTCATTTGTTTTATCACCAAAAACTCCATCGTGTTGGTCTAAGTCTCACCCAAGCATGGTGGTACATTCAATTTATGAAACCAACATTTTTCCATAGATTAATTCTAAGTTTTGTTGCTTCGGATTCTTCTTAGTCGTCCTTCCTTTTTCTTGTATATACTTCTTCCCCCTTATGTTGACTTCGACTTTCCTTCAAACTGTTCCTTTAACCCATTTTTTCCTTATCCTCATGCATAACTTAATTCTTTCGAATGAAGGTTGTGAAATTGACAATTTTTAGCTAACATGACGCAAAATACATGAACTTACCGAAACTTTAATAGACTGCTAAGACATTGGGACCAAACTAGGGTGATTTCCCTTTGTATTTGGATTTCTTATTTGGAGTCATCTTGAAGACATGTGATTCACACAAATAATTTTTTTAACCATTAGTAGTTAAATCGTTGTGCGGAGGGGGGTCTCTTGTTGAGTTGTTACACATGAGGGGGTCTACAATTTACTAAATTTTAACACTGCAGATGGAATCAGAGACCCCCTACTAAATTTTAACACTGGACCCCCTACTAAATTTTAACACTGCAGATGGAATCAGAGACCCCCTTAGGGGGATTCCATCTGCAGTGTTAAAATTTAGTAAATTGTACAAATTCATTGTCAAAATTGTAATTTTCCATTGTCGGAGTGGCACAACTAAAAATGACCAAATAAATGACCAATTGTTATGTGGTCATTTTTAGTTTAGTTTTTATCCTATGACCAAATTCGTCATTTATCTTGGTCATTTTTAGTTTAGTTCTTATCTCGTGACCAAATTGGTCATTTATCTTGGTCATTTTTAGTTAGTTCACTTAAAATTTCTCAATTTTGGTCATTTATCCCTTGAAATGTGGTGACCAATTTTTTTGGTCGCCTGGTCACTTATCTCTCATTTTTTACTAGTGTGCTCAACCTATTGGATCTCCTAGGGAAATATTATATGCCACAGGACAAAACCTCGAAAAACCATTTTCAAGATCTCCTAGGGAGCTATCATATGCCATAGGCAAAACCTCGCAAGAGTATATGCAAATCTCCTAGGGAAATATTATATGTCCTCCCAAGCAAAACCTCAAAAGAGAATTTACCAGACCTCCCAGAGAGCTATTATATGCCATAGGAAAAACCTCGCAAGAGTATCTGCAAATCTACCAGGGAAATATTATATGCTTATCGCACAACCTGTCCACGGCCACGCAGTATCATCCTGATACTAATGATCAACCTGATCATCCTCGCACGAAGCATCATCCTGATGCTCATGATCATACTAATCATCATCATACAGTACATCATCCTAATGCACATCATCATCGCAAGATCATCATGATCATCGTCATAGCATCGTCCTGATGCATATCATCATCGCATGATCATCCCAATCATTGTCGCTTATAGCATCATCTTGATGCATATCATCTAGAGCACCATCCTGATTCTCATCACACATGATCAAGCTGATCATCATCATAGCATTGTCTTGATTCTCATCACACAGATCTTACATCCACAGCCATGGGAAGGATCCTCCTACCACCATGCTTGGAGTGGATCCTGCAAATGTGTCCCATCACTTCCTCCTGGAAGTATCTTCTATCTGAATAACACCAAGCCTCTCTCTGAAGTACTCGAACTTCACTCTGGCTAGTGGTTTAGTCAACACATCTGCAATCTAATCATCTGTCGCAACATACTGGAGCTTCACTGCTCTTATCTGCACCATATCCCTGATATAGTGATATTTGATCTCGATATGCTTCGACTTTTCATGGAACATTGGGTTCTATGACAACTTCACACAACTCTGGTTATCGCAATAGATACAAGTAGCATCCAACTGGAGATCAAATAAATCAAACAGTAGCTTCCTTAGCCATACTTCCTCACAAATAGCTGAACAAGCTACAACATACTCGACTTCGGCTGTACTCAGTGCTATGCAGGATTGATTCCTACTAAACCAAGAGATCACACCTGATCCCATACTAAAGCAGCACCCCGAAGTGCTCTTCCTATCTGCAGCACTACCTACCCAATCTGAATCAACATAACCCTCCAGGTTAAACTTTTGATTCGCCTCATACTTGTGCCCATAATCAATTGTACCCTTTAGGTACCTCAGAATATGCTTTATAGCAATCAGGTGAACATGTCTAGGATCTGTCAGAAACTGGCTCAAGGTGTTCACCGCAAAGCAAATATCTTGTCTCATGTTTTTCAGGTACATCAAGGACCCAATTATCTGATGATACATCATGGAATCAATCGAATCTGATGAAGCATCACTCAATAGCTTCAGGTTCGATGCCATAGGTGTGGCCATGGCCTTGTATTCCATCATCCTGAACCGCATTAGGATCTCTACTGCATACTTCCCTTGTCCAAGGAAGATTCCATCTGCACTCTGCCACACCTCCATACCTAGAAAGTAATGCATCATACCCAAGTCCTTCATCTCGAACTTGGCATCAAGCTTCCTCTTTGTGTCGGAAATCAACCTATCCTCACCTGTCACAAACAAGTCATCCACATACAATAGAAGTATCACTGGATTTCCTTCCTCAACCTTGTAGTAAAGGTTGGAATCTTCTTTACTCTTGGTAAATCCCAAACTGGACAGGAAGCTGTCTATCCTACTGTACCATGTCCTGGGTTCTTGCTTCAATCCATACAAGGCTTTCTTAACTTTTACACATATGACTCCCTTTCATGTGTCTCAAAACCGAGTGGTTGCTCCACATACACTTCCTCTTTGACTACACCATTCAAGAAAGCTGTCTTGACATCCATCTGGTGTATCTTCCACTTCATTACTGTAGCCATAGCAAGCACTATTCTGATGGAAGTGTATCTGGCTATAGGTGCAAAAGTCTCTTCATAATCTATCCCTTCTTTCTAGGAGAATCCACGGGCCACAAACCTTGCCTTGTATTTCTCTATGCTGCCATCTGCAGCATGCTTGATCTTGTATATCCACTTGGAAGTCACAACAGACTTCCCTTCTGATCTTGGGACCACATCCCAAACATCATTCTTCATGATCGACTGGTATTCCTCGACCATGGCATCCTTGCATCCCGAATCTTGGGAACTTCAGATTCTTCAATACCTTCAATAGTTAGTTTTCTAGATTTGTTGAATTGTCGTCGCTTGTTCTTCGAAACAAGTCTCTCTTGTAGGTGATGGTACACGGTCTTTCCTACAAGACAAGTTCAATTTCCTGATTAGAAACATCTCATAGATTTCAGAACAAATTCTTACACATAAAGACATATGTCATACAGTCATGCAATTATCTTAGCCAATGCTTCAATACAACATTGATCCATATCCCATAACTTTCTAGATGCCTTCTATCTATACAAAAACATTGTTAAGAGTGTGCACTACTCCCAACATGTTAGCAAAGAGGTTTCATTATATATAAGTAGCAATGGAATGTTGTACAGTACCATAGGCCACTTACCCATTACTTGCATATTACTAGTATCTTGTTCATTAATGCAACTTTTCTAAAATGCATAATATAAATCCTAAATCTAGGAACATAAGTATGTACATGACTGAACAACATCATTTAAGTAATCATATATACATGAAATAACAATTCAAATACTTATCTTTGTTTTCTTGTTGGGTGGACTCCCTCTCAATATTTGCTTCCTTACAGGAATTACTGAAGTGTGCTCCCTCTTGATCTTTGCTTCCTGGATTATCTATCTTTGAACTTATATCCATCCTGGACCACTATGAATGCTTAAGTGTGCACTAGTGTCATCATTGTGTCATCCTCAAGATCTCATACATAATCATACATGCATTAGCATAATCTCAATACTATCAAGATATTATGATTCTAAATAATCTTAAACATCTATGATCATTTCATACACAAGTAATTTGTCACAAGTATTAGTATTGAAGGTTTCAGGGAGTACTTCTTTCACTCATGCATATTCTTATTTGACCATAGGACTCTTCTAGTTTGTCATATCATTAATCAAAGTAAGAAGCATAATATGCATAAACCCATGATTACTCAAACTTATAACTTCATGAATAATCATTATCAATCATACAAAAGTATACTTATCTAAGATCCTAACACAAAGTAGGATTCTAACTCGATATAGGAAAACATACCCGGATTATCATGCTTGTCTAACATACCCAAACAATGTCTTCTTTGTTCTCTTAGAGACCTTGTGCTAGTGACCTACATATCTCATAAGTTAATAATTGTAGAACCAAGTTATACATACCTTGTAAGTAGAGCTTCTATGTGATCCATGACTATGGATGAGTCTTTGTCTTCATGTCACCATGGTCATATGTTCTTTCTTGAGGTACCCTTCATGTTAGTGGACAACATCATCCTCATATAGCACCACATTGTATTAGTACAATCATAAGTATCACACCCCTAATCAATGAATGTATTCTATCATTCACATGGATTCATACTTTTACTAGGGTGATAAGAAAAGTCTAAAATTAATCAAGATTGTACTAACCTCAATAATATGAAGACCAACATATCATAAACTTAATCATGATCAAATTTCAAAACATACTTGTATCTCCTCAAGTCATACCTGTCGGGATTGCTTGTAGTCTTCTTATGTAAGGCCTTAGCCTCATCTCCCTCTGGAACTGGAATCTCTTCACTTATGTAGGTGTCCAAATCATTCTCTTCTAGGATTAACCCAATCCACTTTGATTTGATGAAGCTGGATATGGAGATGGGTAGGGTTTGATAGAGAAACCCTAAAAATCCAAACTTTGAATTTCAAGGTTCTGACTGGATGAAAATATTCCCCTTCTTGAGCTAATCAAGCTAGTATACTTCAATTTTGAAATCTGCAAAATTTGACCCCTCAAAATTGCCTTTGAAACTTTCGGATCTGCAATTTCTGGTTTTCTGGTTTCTAGTTTTCTAGTCAAAATCCCGAACAAGGGTTTGATAATGCCCAGGGTTCAGCCCAACCAAAAATTTTGATCTTGTTCTCTAAACTTAGATTTTTCTGAGGATCATCTAGCTGTGGTTTCAGATTCCAAAAATTCCAACTTTTAAAGAAACCCTAATTTGCACCTTTCCGATCAAAATCCCGAACTAGGGTTTGATGATGCTCGAGGTTCTACAGAACCAAAAAAATGATCTTGGTCTCTAAAATTCGATTTTTCTGAGGAGAATCCAACCATGATATCAGATTCAATAATTTCCCACAGCAGTGACAAACCAAAAATGAAAGTGCTCAGAATCCAATTCTGTTTAGACAGAAATATATGCCATATTGTTTCTGACGTATCACTGAAATTTTGGATCATCATGGTATGAAACTTTGGCTTGTGGTAGTATGACCTTTCATCTTTCCAACCCCACAGATGTGAGATCAAATGGATTCTCTAAGAGAGAGATATTCCAAGTATCACAACGTGACCTGTTTATGGGATGAAATAGTATAGCGAACTTGTACGGTGTTCCACATGTCACTGTTTCAACTTCGGCCTCTGAAACCTGGACCTGTGAAACTACAGTCCGTTCCCTAACTGTCAATTTTTACATAATTCCATTTGGAGCTTCCTAGCACGAGATATGACCTTTTTTCCTAGGTCACTTATTTACGACTACATTCTGGAAGAGGCAGAAACCATAACTTGTACGGATCATATCTCACAAAGTACAACGAATCTGAGGCTTTCCTTCGGACAAAAGGTACATGTACATTTCATCTTCGACCTATAAAAGTTTCATATCCTAAACCTTTTCCAAAACTAACTTATAGCGAAAGTGCCACGATGACTGGTTTTTACTATACCAAGCCCTAGCTTCCAATTTGTCGCAAGTGCAACAAGTGTCATAAATGCCATACCATGCCTTCCTTCAGGCTAGCTCTGATACCATGTTAGTTTTTCAACATTTAATTCAATATGATCTAGGATCTTAACTGATAGAACAACATGTACAGCATATCAAACACAAGAGATAAGAGACACAAAGCATTTCACCGGGGAAAACCAAGAAGGTGAAAAACCCCGCAACTTCCTCAGAGATAGAATAAGCACCAATACAAAGATCACCAAGATGAAAACCCCAAATCAAGAGATAGTCTCCTAGAAGCATCTCCTCCTCCACTTGTGCACACTCCTCCTCTCTCTCACTAATGCGAAGTGAGTGAGTGTGTGAGTGAACAAATGAGAGAGTCACACTCTCTATTTATACTTTACTTCACTTGACTTTTAATTCTAACTAGGTCGGCCCCAACTTAACCACTTAACATAATGTGGATTGGGCCGACCCACTAGGGGACTTAAACACCCCATCACAACTGACTCTTGGTCAACATCCCTTAGAAGAGTCTAATAACCCACTACCACTTGACACTGGGACGACCCCACTAGGGTGGTCTAATAACCCTTTAACCCACATGACTCATACAAGGCCAATCCCACCAAGGTTGTCTAATAACCCATCAAATATAAGTTACAACACTTACAATATAACTTGCGACACTTGCAAGTACAAATGACGACACTTCCAATCGGAGGAATAATACATCTCCGTTGGGGATACAACAAAGTACAAATGTAATACATACAATATACAAGTGAATATCTTCCGAAGTTACAAATACATCAACAAATCAGTCCTCTTTAGAACCATCGTTAGAGTCCTCGATTACTGTTATTGATGAGATCCACCCCCAGAATCCTCATCGGCTGAGGTAAACACCATTTATACTATTTCAACTGTTGACATCATAGTCACGTCGTCGACTTCAACTTATCCTTCCAACCTATCTGTTCGAATTGATGACAAAATCACATGTCCACAGCATGGGGGAAGGCCTAAAAACTTGCCTACTCATCATCATCGTCATTCTCATCGGAGATATTGGGGGAATCCACCCCGCAAGGGGAATCTCCCATCATCATATCACCACTTCAGTTTTCCACCATGGCCAATAGTCTCACGGTACACCCACGTGCCAGCAGTGGGTCGATGCCCTGTTGATCGCTCTCCGAGATAGCATCCACACCATATTGACACCTCCCAGCTAGGGGGCATAATTGATTACATCAACCCTGGGATACGAGGCATGCTCAATCCTTTTGACCCTGCCCCATCACATCTATCTTGGTATCTCAGTGATCCCATCGCTCAACCCAACACATATGTGATCCATAATCACAAACCCCATGCCCATAGCATGGGGGTAGGCCATTAACCCTACTGACTTTTGCACATGCATGATCTCGACCATTTTCGAGGTCACACATCATTTGTATACAATTTTTATATTCCATACGCACATTTTATGCTTCGGTCTCGTTTCCATGTGTACAGGTCAAAGCCGCATTGAGCTCCACTTGTTTCAGTCGACAACTAATATCCATGGGTATGATTCCTCTCTTGGCATATAAGACATCCTTTCCCTCTGTAAAGTTGATGCATTGCCTTGTTATCCCCCCTTACACCTGTAGGACCCCCCTCCCTTCCCAAGTAGGTGGTCCCACCCAGCCACCCTTGCATTTTCCCCTGCTCGACAGTGATCCTCCCTCCATATGGGTGACCATTCTTAAAACCCCTTGCATTTGGAACCCATGCCGTTCAATTCCCTCTTAGGATTGGGAGCCCCTGTAGTCTGACATATTTGAGTTGAAGCCGCATGCAGCTCCTCATATCGTCACTCATTGGCCCTTCCCTAGGATCCCATCATGGATTTTCTGTTTAAGCCCTTTTCTAACTCCTTAAAGAATGAAGAGATGGTCGAGCAATCTTGCTTCCTTTAATGTTCGTTAAAGTATCTGAAAGGGAGTCTATTCGGTGTAAGTTTACCCCTTTTCTGGACCGAATGGACTAATTACGAAAAAGGAATGCTCTAGTCTCTTCCACTAGAAGAGTTCTCCACTGCATAGTTTTATGTTTTTTTGGGCTTTGGGGACTAATCTACGAAAAGAACCCACTAGTAATATTCTTATTGGTTTCAGACTCTCTAAAATTGAAAGCGACCATGAGCAGTCACCGTCCTGGGCTCATACAAATCCACATCATGACAGTATCTCCTCACCACTTTAGAGTCTTCATATTGCTTTCAGACTCCTTAAAATTGAAAGCACCTATGAGCACTTACCTTTCTGGGCTCATTAAAATCCACATGACAATACCATGTAGAGCATAATTCTCTCCATTCTTTGCGCTCAATAAACCATGAAGAAGGCCCAAATGGTGCCTCTCGGTGCCATGACAAATCACGTACAATCCCATGTTATGGAAGCACTTCTAAGTGCGATCGCCTTTATTCAGACTATTCTGTGATGAGTCACCCATGAAGTCTCCTGATATCATCAATCATTTCCCCCTTGTCACCTACCCAATTTTTGAGAATAATTATTTTCTACTATTATCCTTTTTGCAAAAATACTTTGTGTTAAATTATAATTCCACTGGCCCACTAGGAGGAATGGAAGCTACTGGAAGGATTGGGACTGATAGCAGCATTTGTACTCTACCATTAGTTGTTGTTATGGGACAACTCCCCCTAATTTTGTGGCATTTCCCCCTCCAAGTGGAGGGAGGTGAGAAGGTAGCTCACTAATGACCAATTAATTACAAAAAGACCTAGGCATCCTATAAAGGGCAATTTGAATTGAGCAGGGAGCTCTTACAATGTTTTCTACAGAAACATTCCTCATGCTCATCAGGTGATGGAGGAGAGATTCGAATAGGGGAGGCTATGGAGAGTGCAAGTATAAGTCTGCAAATGTTATGAGAAGGATAGACCAGAGGTGTTGGTGCTGATCCCATTGATTACTAAGCCTGTAAGGCTGGATATATATATATATATATATATATATATATATATATATATATATATATATATATATATATATATATATATATATATATTCTTGTTGCTGCAAGTAGAAGTCCTAAGCTACAGAACCTTCTTCCTCCTGGTGGATCAGTGGACAGGCTCGGGGGTCCTAAGGCAGACATCTTGGCTGCTTGGGAGCAGGTTGGGTGGAATAGGATTCTTGAGTGATTTGTTCCTCCCATTACACTCAGGTTCTATTCCTTTGTGTTTTCTTTTTCAAATCATATGAATTCTTTCAGAAAATGGCTTAGTATTGTTATTTAATAATCAATAGTAGAAAATGTCAAATCCTAATTAATTTAGATTTGTTGATCTGATAAAATGACTCCTCTGCATTTTTCCCCATGCTTGGAGCTACATCGTACTCCAGTACAGAGAGGTAGCATTAAATATGCCCAGTTAAAAGTGAAACCTTGCATGCATCTAAATATCTAAACCAAAGACCACCCATGCACAGACCTATGATTATCATGGATCTTGTATTTTAGCAGCTGTAGATTAGATCCTTGCATGCAATGTTTTTACTGTTCAAATCTGTAGGCTGAACAACGTAATAGGTTCTTTTCTTATTTCTGAAGGTGAACGTTGTGTTAACAACTAGGGCTACTGATTGTTAATAGTTTCTTCAAGGAAGACAACACCATGCATTCTGTTTAACCACATTCCCACTTTTCTATTTTCTTATTGTTTTTAGAATCTAATCAATCTTATAGCAAATATTGTCTTCACTGAATTAGCTTGTACAGAAAGAAACAAAGCTACTGTGTTATTCTATTTTTTCATCAGAAGTCCAAAATTGGATGAATACAGGAATGTATAGAATAGAAAAACTGTTATATTCAGAAGCAATCAAATTAACTGACGAATGCACTGTCATTTTCTCTTTTTCTGAATTATCTATTGTATGTGATAGAATTTACAGAATACCAAGTTATTAAAAGCAAGGACAAACACATCATTATTGAATTGACAGATTAAATTACAGTATCTCTACACCCAAACTGGGGTTAACATGTTCACATTACATTATTATTTATAAACATTTGACAGCTACCAAATCAAGGGTTTTCATTACCATAGACAACCTAACAGTAGAATCAAGAGTTATTATTCTTGTTCCTTTAAAATATCATTACAGACCTGCAAACTTCGTTAAACATCGACATGCTAGGGTTTAGCATTATCACAGTTGTATTCAAATAAACCAACACCCTTTTATTATCGGCTTATAGCCACTATTTAATTAAACAACTTAAACATGCCCTCCGTTCCTTGGTTAGAGTTCAAGAATGAGGAGATCGAAACACCATACGTAGACATGAAAACCCTGAATATCTTAAACAAGCTTTTAGATACAGATACAAAAATGAGAAGTTCAAATCACCAAACATAGCCATTAAACCTTAGATAACTATCGTTTCCATTTAAATTAATAGTGGTTGCACCCTACGGTCGCCACATTCTTTTGCCAAAGGTTCCATTCGAAACCTCATGCCATTTACACACACTACTAATGCCGAAGCAAAATTACAGTCAATGTATCTCCTTTTTTTCATCAACCCAGAAGTACCCAAAACGATAAGACATAAAACGTAAAGCTGTAAGACTCTTTGCAAACACGAGGGTTCAACCCTACTAAGCTCGCCAAGCCCAGGAATGGCCGGCCATATATTTTAAAACATTTACATCAACTACTCTATCAAAAAAACTTAAAAACTATAACATTTCCCAAATGCTGCAGGCGAGACAAAAGCCACTGCCGCGAAGGCATGCTACCAACACTTGCTCATCAAGTCCGATTACAGGAGAACCACTAAGGAGGGATACCACCAAAGCTTACCGGTGGGATCACTTTAGTTCTTTTCCCCATCAATTGTTTCGGCACCCTGTTGCTCACCGAGGGTTACCTACCAATAACCATACACTAAGTTAAGTATCGGATCATGAGGTAGTAATGCATGCAACAAAGGATAAATTGAAAACCCTTGCAACATTATGATACCTGAGTCGTGACAGAGATTTGACGAAGCCAGCATCCATCCACTATGAAGGATAAGCACTCAGTTCGAAGGCCACGATGAGGGATACCTCTCGAAAAACTCACAACTTCATTAAAAAAACCCCAGACTTGCAAGCTACTACAATGCCACAACAGAAGCACTCATCCCACCTATAGATTGCTACACAATTGTTTCCAGACTCGGCTTCCACGGATAACAATTACTCACAGACCAAGGTTGCTACCGGTCTCAGGATCGAGCCCGAGGGAGGCTAGAAAAACATCGAAACCCTGAGTGCCTCTCAGTCGGTTGGCCTCACCTCCCAAACCCTACCACAAAACAATGACCAAGAAATGTTACAAGAATCCATAAGTTAAGCTAGGGTTCAGCTCAATCCCAATACACAATGATCAACGGCGGAGATCCACTTTCTTTAAGCCACGTTGGAGGGTGGAATGAGTAGCATTAAATTGCTCATCTGCCTCCCAAGCCACGGAGTTGCCATTTCTGTTACTAGCAGGGCAAGAGGCCATTACAACTCAGCTTTCCAAACCTCATCACTTGCCGAATCATGCATCATAATTTACACGTAACAATATCATTAACCCGGTGGCCATGAAATGTAATTGCAAAACCCAATCATTTAATACATCCTTGATTCGTACGCAGGCTTTTGCAGGGCCATCATTCCACCTGCCAATCCATATGAATCATCGTTAATAGCATCAACATATAAATATTATCAATGTATAACGATCACTGATAGCATATAACAAAGGTCTCATACGATTCCATATAATCAATTTCGAAACACACTCATAGCATATGAATATCAACCAAGGTCGCGAGCAATCATAGGGCATGGATTGACTCCTCCCATCACATAAAGTTTATTATAAAGTTCACCATAGGGATCTTTGTAGAGCTCTTAAAGCTTGTTCACACCATAGGGTATATCAACACACCATTAGGGTATGGTTGCCACCCAAGGACCCATCGCATCCATTGCATGGTAGGGTATTAATTCTTAAAGCATCACCATTTTAATTGCCCAGGTTATAGAGACTAGAGTCACCTTATCACTCATTCTTTAGTATGCTTAGGACCATGTGCCCTTGTCCTAAACCTGTCGCCGTCAAAATTTATAAAAGAATTACTTAACAGCCGCAAGTCATTTATGGAATGACCATACATAAAGTCGTCAACACTTAATGGAAATATTCATAACAAACACACCTTGAAATAGACGTTATCTGTAGTCTTGAGATAGACAGGTTCATCTTACAGAATTGGAAGGAGACCATACCTGTAGCATCAAAATTCATACGCAGTTTTTATTGATAACACGGTTATTAAACCCTCGGAATTTTTATCGCTATCTCTTACCCGTGAATCTACGCACATAGGACGAGTACAATGATTTAGCTAAATAGCTAAGTAAGCCTCGAGGCACCTCGTGGGACCCCTTTCATCATCATCCAAAAAAATTAAACTATCAGCTCTTGTCGAGAATAATTATGTTTTCCAAATGCATCCAAATTTTCAATCATTCCAGCATCTAAATAAGAACATAATCATTAATTGGATTTCATGACGCCATCAGAAGAGAAAGAGACACAACCATTAAACTATTCTTACCAAGCGACACATTTATTAATTGCTGCTTATTGAATATTATTATTTCTGCATTTTACAATATTAGCTTTTTATGGCATTTTATTTTTTTTTAAATTTTATGAAAATATCGGGATGTTACATGTGGTATCAGAGCTCATGTTCGAACTCTAGGCCTAAAGACAGTCCAAGAAACACGCAAACAAAAAAAATTATGACTGTGAAATTTTTTGCTAACTCAATTTTAAATTATTTTGTCCTATATAGAAAATTTTCTTTGATTTACAGATATGGAAGGATCAGCTGAACACATAAGGGGCGGATTTCCACCAAACATCCCAAGTATGGAACAACAATTCTAGGGCAATCGGGGTAATGATTTGTCAGAATTATTGCGTGGTTTTCATGAATTAAAAGCAGAGATCCAATCAGTAAAACAGGACAATGAAAGAATCCTGAGGACACAGGAGGAGTTGAAGAAAGCACTGTTTGACCAATATCCAAAATATGAACAGAACCTGGAACATACTTCTGAAACTAAAGAGCTATCCCAGGAAGGCAAGAACAAACAAACTGAAACAGTTGAAGAAAACAGCAACTCAACGTCATCAAGAGCTGCCAAACATCCACGTAAAAAGAAGAATAACTACTCTAGTGACAGCAGTGAAGGAGATTGTAAGCCAAAAAGAAAAAGGAATAAACAGTATGAACAAATATCTGGTGAATTCAAGAAAATCAAACCCCCAACTTTCAATGGCAAGACAAAAAAAGGAGAGACAACGGAAGCATGGCTGTCCGGCATGGAAAAGTATTTTCAGATCTACGACTATTCGGAATCCTTGAAGGCGAAGATGGCAATTTATAATCTGATCGGGAAGGTAGATATTTGGTGGCAAGAGCTTAAAAGGGTAAAAGGTATAAAAGACCGAGATGTGAGTTGGAGTACTTTTAAAAGACACTTCAATAAGAAATTCTTATTTGAGCAGTATTATGAAGAAAAATCCAAAGAATTTTATGATCTGAAACTGGGAACGATGAATATGAAAGAACTGAACAACAAGTTTTTAAGTTTGCTAAGATATGTGTCGTATATGGTGGAAGAAAAACCGAAGTTCCAGAGGTACCTAAGTTGTCTACCTTTCCACATCAAGGACAGGATAGAGTACGATAACCCTAAGACCCTAGAGGAAGCCATGAGGAAAGCCACTTTTTGCTTTGACCAAAATAAGAAGAGAGAAGGGGTACCTAGCTGGAAAAACCCAAAACCCTGTAACTTTGAATAGAAAAAGAAGAATTTTAGATATGGCGGCAATTCCAGTTTCTAGAAGAGAAATTTTCAGAATCAAAAATTTCAACAGAACAGAAATAATCAGCAGTAAAAATTTACAGCACCCAGAAATGTCCCCAATGTTTCCAGGACCAATGAACAGAAGCCACCTATAAAATGCTTTGAGTGCCAAGGGCCCCATTATGCCTCAGACTGTCCCCTCAAGAAACGGGCGGCCAACCATATTCACTCCATACAGTCTGAAGCTGCTGTAGGAGATGTGGCAAGAGAAGTACCCAGAATTAGTGCAGCATTAGACAACCGGCAAGCAGAACACCAAGTCTCAATGGTGGAGGTCGAAGGTATGTTCCAAAACCACCCAGTTTCTATTTTAATTGACCTCAGTGCTAGTCTAAGTTATATATCACCAGTTGTTGTATAAAGACTTGATTTGAAAACAGAGAAATTCGATAAATTCTGGTTAGTTAGATTAGCGACAGGAACAAAAAGAAAGGTTTCTGATTTTGTGGAAAATTGTGCTTTATCTATGAATCAACTAACAACACAGGTTAAGCTAAACATTCTGCCATTGGGGTCATATGACATCCTAATCGATATGGACTAGTTAGAAACCCATCGGGTCATTCTGAATTATTATGAAAAAAGCTTCATTTTCCTGGATGATGAAGGAAAGACAGCAGAGGTAAAAGGTATCCCTAGAAAAACATCCGTTCGGTAGATTTCAGCCATGCAAGTAAAAAGGGCAATTAGAAAAGGGTGTCAGATGTTTGCTGTGAATGCGGTGCATGATGACATAAGTACTAAGCAGGACAAACTGAAAATGGAAGACATACCTGTCTTGTAGGATTTCCAAGATATTTTTCCTAAAGAGATCCCAGATTTACCTCCCAAAAGGGACCTGGATTTTACTATTGAATTAATGCCTGGTGCTGTACCAAGTTCTAAAGCTCCATACCAGATGAATATACTGGAGCTGAATGAGTTAAAATCTCAGTTGAAGGAGCTTATCGATAAAAAATATATAAGGCCCAGCATGTCCCCTTGGGGAGCACCAGTCATTTTTGTTAAGAAGAAGGATGGTACCCTAAGACTTTGCATAGATTATCGTCAACTGAATAAAATGACGATCAAGAATAGGTACCCACTGCCGCGCATTGACGATCTTTTTGACCAGCTACATGGAGCAACAGTATTCTCGAAGATAGATTTACGATCAGGATATCATCAGGTCTGAGTGAAGGATGAAGACATTTTCAAAACAGATTTTAGAACTCGTTATGGATACTATGAGTTCGTTGTCATGTCGTTTGGATTAACTAATGCACCTGCTGTATTTATGTGCTTAATGAACAAAATTCTGCACAAGTACTTAGATAAGTTTGCAGTTGTGTTTATCGATGACATTTTGGTATATTCTAAGAACAAGGAAGAGCATGATGAACATCTACGTATCATTCTGCAAGTTCTGAGGGAACAGCAGTTGTATGCAAAATTCAGCAAATGTGATTTTTACAAAGACAAGATTCAGTACTTGGGACACATAATCTCTGAGGAAGGGATTTCGGTTGACCCCGCCAAGATAAAGGCCATTAATGAATGGCCGGTTCCTAAAGATGTGACAGATGGGCGATCGTTTATGGGCATCACTGGTTATTATAGAAAATTCATTGAAGGGTTTTCCAGGATCGCAAACCCCATAACGTCGCTGCAGAAAAAGGGAAAGAAGTTTGTCTAGGACCAAAAGTGTGCGGACAGTTTTGCAAAGTTAAAAGAATTATTGACTTCAATGCCTATTTTGAGGATTGCAGATCCTAATAAATATTTTGTAGTATGCACAGACGCGTGCAATGATGGACTGGGAGGAGTCCTAACGCAGGAGGGACATGCTGTAGCATATGAATCAAGGAAACTGAAAATTCATGAGAAGAACTATTCCACCTACGATCTAGAATTGTTAGCAGTGATTCATGCCCTAAAAATGTGGCGTCACCACCTTATCGGCAGAAAATTTACCTTGATGACATATAATATGGGGCTGAAATATTTGTTAGATCAAACAAATTTGAATGCCAAGCAAGCTAGATGGCTAACTTTTCTGAGTGAGTATGATTTTGAAATTCAGCACATTAAGGGGAAGGAGAATAAAGTTGCTGACGCATTAAGTCATAATGCAAGGATACATTTTGTTTCAGCCATTAGCACATACGCAAAAGATTTGGAGGAACAAATTTTTGAAGGAATCAAGGAGGATGAGGAATACAGAAAATTACAGGAAAGGACAGCAGAAAACAACTCTGAAAATTTTGTAACAGATTTCAGTTTGAAGGAAAATGGCTTACTGTTGTACAAAAACAGATTGTACATACCAAACGTACCAGCAGTAAAAATTCTGATTTTGGATGAGATGCACAAAATCCACTATTCTTGCCATCCAGGTTACTAGAAAACCATCACAATGCTAAGGAAGGAGTACTACTGGCCCCGGATGAAGGATGAAGTAGCAGAGTATATAGCTAGGTGTTTTGACTGTCAAAAAGTGAAGGTGGAACATCAGCATCCTACTGGATTGCTATAGCCCTTGCCTATACCCAGCTGGAAATGGGAAGTCATAAGTATAGATTTCATCACTGGGTTACCAAAGAATCAAAAACAACACGATTCCATCATGGTGGTAGTAGACAAACTCAGCAAGGCATCCAATTTTATCCCTGTCAAAACTACCCATAAAGCCCCTAATATCGCAGAAATTTTCATGAAGCAGGTTTTCTGACTACATGGCATACCCAAGGTAATAGTTTCAGACCGAGATTCGAAGTTCACAGGTAATTTTTGGAGGTCTTTGTTCAAGGGGTTAAACACCACCTTAAATTTCAGCACTGCATTCCATCCGCAAATAGACGGACAGACTGAAAGGGTGAACCAAATATTGGAAGATATGCTCAGAATGTATGTTAAGGATCAGCCTGGTAAGTGGGAAGACTACTTGCATTTAGCAGATTTTGTGTATAATAATCACTACCATGCTTCAACCAAACTTAGCCCATTTGAGATCCTTTACGGAAGAAAGTGTAACACACCGGTGTCATGGAGTGATCCGGTTAGCAGGGTCACCTTAGGGCCCAAATTGTTGCAGGAATTAGAACTAGTCGTGAAGCAAGTACAATGGAATCTTAAAGCTGCCCAGGATAGACAAAAAATCCAAGCAGACCTTAAAAGAACTCATAGAGAGTTCCAAGTTGGTGAACATGTTTTTCTTAAGGTAAGGCCAAAAAAGAGTTCCTTAAAATTGGGAAGTTGTGCCAAACTAGCACCCAGGTATTGTGGTCCTTTTGAAATCTTGTCCAGGGTTGGACCTGTGGCATATCAATTAGCCCTACCTTCAAACCTCAAAGTCCATAATGTTTTTCACATTTCATTTTTAAAGAAATATGTGCATGATCCTACTCATGTTGTAAATTGGAATAATGTTCAGGTGGAACAAGGCGGCGATTTTCCGGTGGAACCGGAATGTATTCTCGCAAGGAAAGAAACTCTAGTCCGGAACTGCACGGTTGGCCAAGTAAAAGTGCAATGGAATCACTATATCCCAGCAGAGGCTACCTAGGAGTTGGAGAGTAGTATGCGGGCTGCATACCCAACTCTGTTCCAGGAACACTCAAGGAGTGAATAAGCAACATTGAGGACGATGTTGAGGCTTAAGGGGGGGTGTATGTCACCTACCCAATTTTTGAGAATAATTATTTTCTACTATAATTCTTTTTGCAAAAATAGTTTGTGTTAAATTATAACTACAACTTTTTAATTATGACCAAGTAGGTCAAAATTGAATGTAATGACTCGTTATTATTATTTAATAAATAAAAATGGGAGACAAACACTCAAGAAAGTTGTTACAAGAGTGTCCACTGGCCCACTAGGAGGAATGGAAGCTGCTAGAAGGATTGGGACTGATGGCATCATTTTCACTCTAACATTAGCTGTTGGTATGGGACAAATCCCCCTAATTTTGTGGCATTTCCCCCTTCAGGTGGAGCGAGGTGAGCAGGTAGCTCACTAATGACCAGTTAATTACAAAAAGACCTAGGCAGCCTATAAAGGGAAATTCGAATTCGGCAGGGAGCTCTTACAATGTTTTTTGTAGAAACATTCCTCATGCTCATTAGGTGATGGTTGAGAGATTCGAATAGGGGAGGATGTGGACAGTGCAAGTATAAGTATGCAAATGTTATGAGAAGGACAGACCAGAGGTGTTGGTGCTGATCCCATTGATTACTAAGCCTGTAAGGCTGGATATATATATATATATTCTTGCTGCTGCAAGTAGAAGTCCTAAGCTACAGAACCTTCTTCCTCCTGGTGGATCAGTGGATAGGCTCGGGGGTCCTAAGGCAGACATCTTGGTTGCTTGGGAGCAGGTTGGGTGGAACAGGCTTCTTGAGTGATTTGTTCCTCCCATTACACTCAGGTTCTATTCCTTTGTGTTTTCGTTTTCAAATCATATGAATGCTCTCAAAAAATGGCTTAGTGTTGTTATTTAATAATCAATAGTAGAAAATGTCAGATCCTAATTAATTTAGATTTGTTGGACTGATAAAATGACTCATCTGCATTTTTCCCCATGCATGGAGCTGCATCGTACTCTAGTACAGAGAGGTAGCATTAAATCTTCCCAATTAAAAGTGAAACCTTGCATGCATCTAAATATCTAAACCAAAGACCACCCATGCACAGACCTATGATTATCATGCATCTTATATTTTAGCAGTTGTAGATTAGATCCTTGCATGCAACGTTTTTACTGTTTAAATCTGTAGGCTGAACAAAGTAATAGGTTCTTTTCTTATTTCTGAAGGTGAACGTTGTGTTAACAACTAGGGCTACTGATCGTCAATAATTTCTTCAAGGAAGACAACACCATGCATTCTGTTTAACCACATTCCCACCTTTCTATTTTCTTATTGTTTTTAGAATCTGATCGATCTTATAGCAAATATTGTCTTCACTGAATTAGCTTGTACAGAAAGAAACAAAGCTACTGTGTTATTTTATTTTTTCATCAGAAGTCCAAAATTGGACGAATACAGGAACGTATAGAATAGAAAAACTATTATATTCAGAAGCAATCAAATTAACTGACGAATGCACTGTCATTTTCTCTTTTTCTGAATTATCAATTGCATGTGATAGAATTTACAAAATACCAAGTTATTAAAAGCAAGGACAAACACAACATTATTGAATTGATAGATTAAATTACAGTATCTCTACACCCAAACTGGGGTTAACATGTTCACATTACATTATTATTTATAAACATTTGACAGCTACCAAATCAAGGGTTTTCATTACCATAGACAACCTAACAGTAGAATCAAGAGTTATTATTCTTGTTCCTTTAAAATATCATTACAGACCTGCAGACTTCGTTAAACATCAATAGGCTAGGGTTTAGCATTATCACAGTTGTATTCAAACAAAACCAACACCCTTTTATTATCGGCTTATAGCCACTATTTAATTAAACAACTTAAACATGCCCTTCATTCCTTGGATTAGAGTTCAAAAATGAGGAGATCGAAACACCATACGTAGACATGAAAACCCTGAATATCTTAAAAAGGCTTTTAGATACAGATACAAAAACGAGAATTTCAAATCACCAAACATAGCCATTAAACCTTAGATAACTATCGTTTCCATTTAAATTAATAGTGGTTGCACCCTACGGTCGCCACATTCTTTTGCCGAAGGTTCCATTCGAAACCCCATGCCATTTACACACACTACTAATGCCAAAGCAAAATTACAGTCAATGTATCTCCTTTTTTTCATCAACCCAGAAGTACCCAAAACGATAAGACATAAAACGTAAAGCTGTAAGACTCTCTCAAAACACGAGGGTTCAACCCTACTAAGCTCCCCGAGCCCAGGAATGGCCGGCCATATATTTTAAAACATTTACATCACCTACTCTATCAACAAAACTTAAAAACTGTAACGTTTCCCAAATGCTGCAGGCAAGACAAAATCCACTGCCGCGAAGGCATGCTACCAACACTTGCTCATCAAGTCTGATTCCAGGAGAACCACTAAGGAGGGATACCACCGAAGCTTACCGGTGGGATCGCGTTAGTTGTTTTCCCCATCAACTGTTCCGGCACCCTGTTGCTCGCCGAGGGTTACCTACCAATAACCATACACTAAGTTAAGTATCGGATCATGAGGTAGTAATGCATGCAACAAAGGATAAATTGAAAACCCTTGCAATGTTACGATACCTGAGTCGTGACAGAGATTTGATGAAGCCAGCATCCATCCACTGTGAAGGATAAGCACTCAATTCGAAGGCTAGGATGAGGGATACCTCCCGAAAAACTCACAACTTCATTAAAAAAAACCCAGACGTGCAAGCTACTGCAACGCCACAACAGAAGCACTCATCCCGCCTATATATTGCTACACAATCGTTTCCAGACTCGGCTTCCACGGATAACAATTACTCACAGACCAAGGTTGCTTCCAGTCTCAGGATCGAGCCTGAGGGAGGCTAGAAAAACATCGAAACCCTAAGTGCCTCTCGGCCGGTTGGCCTCATCTCCCAAACCCTACCACCGAACAATGACCAAGAAACGTTACAAGAATCCATAAGTTACGCTAGGGTTCAGCTCAATCCCAATACACAACGATCAATAGCGGAGATCCACTTTCTTTAAGCCACGTTGGCGGGTGGCAGGAGTAGCATTAAATTGCTCATCTACCTCCCAAGCCACGGAGTTTCCATTTCTGTTACCAGCAGGGCAGGAGGCCATTACAACTCAGCTTGCAAAACCTCATCACTCGCCGAATCATCCATCACAATTTACATGTAACAATATCATTAACCCGGTGGCCATGCAATGTAATTGCAAAACCCAATCATTTAATACATCCTCGATTCGTATGCAGGATTTTGCAGGGCCATCATTCCACCTGCCAATCCATACGAATCATCCTTAATAGCATCAACATATAAATATTATCAATGTATAATGATCACCGATAGCATATAACAAAGGTCTCATACGATTCCATATAATCAATTTCAAAACACACTCATAGCATATGAATATCCACCAAGGTCACGAGCAATCATAGGGTATGGATTGACTCCGCCCATCACATAAATTCTATTATAAAGTTCACCATAGGGATCTTTGTAGAGCTCTTAAAGCTTGTTCACACCATAGGGTATATCAACACACCATTAGGGTATGGTTGCCACCCAACGACCCATCGCATCCATCGCATGGTAGGGTATTAATGCTTAAAGTATCACCATTTTAATTTCCCGGGTAATAGAGACCAGAGTCACCTTATCACTCATTCTTTAGTATGCTTAGGACCATGTGCCCTTGTCCTAAACCTGTCGCTGTCAAAATTTATAAAAGAATTACTTAACAGCCGCAAGTCATTTATGGAATGACCATACATAAAGTCGTCAACACTTAACGGAAACATTCATAACAAACACACCCTGAAATAGACGTTATCTGCAGTCTTGAGATAGACAGGTTCATCTTACAGAATTGGAAGGAGACCATACCTGTAGCATCGAAATTCATACGCAGTTTTTATTGATAACACGGTTATTAAACCCGCTAGATTTTTATTGCTATCTCTTACCTGCGAATCTGCGCATGGAGGACGAGTACAATGCTTTAGCTGAATAGCTAAGTAAGCCTTGGGGCACCTCGTGGGACCCCTTTCATCATCATCTAGAAAAATTAAACTGTCAGCTCTTGTCGAGAATAATTATGTTTTCCAAATGCATCCAAATTTTCAATCATTCCAGCATCTAAATAAGAACATAATCATTAATTGGATTTCATGACGCCATCAGAAGACAAAGAGACACAACCATTAAAATGTTCTTACCAAGTGACACATTTATTAATTGCTGCTTATTGAATATTATTATTTCCTCATTTTACAATATTAGATTTTTATGGCGGTTTAAATTTTTTTAAATTTTATGAAAATATCGGGATGTTACACCCCTTCCGCACCAAAGTATCCCCCGTTGCAGTCACAAGTTCCTGATCCCCTAAGCTATGGTCCTATCCCCTCGATATTGGTTTCCTATGCTTCCCGATCATCCCTTCCATCATACTTTGAACAAAGGAAGTTTGAGTCCCATCAATTCATGGCCTTCATTTCCCCCCTACAGCATCTCACTCTCAAGTCCAGTTCTATCAGATATTGGTCCTATACCTCATTCTCCTATCAAGGAATCCTTATTTGCTTGGCAGTTGCAAGTCTCCCTCTATTGACTCCAACTCATCCATTCCAAAGGATAGACCTAGAGGTCCCTGTATCTTGGCATCACCACCATTGGCGGTGAGTTCCTACGGATCACCCATGAGGATTCCTTAGTGCCTCATCGGTTGGTTGCTTCTCACGTGCTCAACTTCAACTCCCTGATCGGACCATTGAGATTCGTATAGGGAATTGGTCCCGTTAGTTATTGGTCAAAGACCCCGGATGTCCCCTGACTCTAGCACATTGGTGAGTCTATTTGGAACCCCAAGTTATGTGTTCACGCAAATATCCGGGTTGCATTGGGGACAGTATTCGGAAGCCCTACAGTGATATGCTTCCTAGAGTACCCAGTTCAAATGTAACCATTGTACCTATTGATATTCCACCTCTCAGTCATTGAGTCCATATAGTTGATGGACCCCTTCAGATCCAGCAGTGCATCAGTTGTTATGGTACCGCATTCAGTATGAATGCCATTGTTTCTGATTTCAACTCTTCAGATCAGTCATGGTTGGACCATGAGTATGTCCCATATTTGTGTCCCCTATGGACCATTATGATGTATGCAGTATTTTTGTATGTATTGATGAAGTCCCCCTATGGACCCCTCTATTTGTATATTTTGAGACATTGACACGAGCATGGGAATGTCCGCCGCATCCATGTATATTTGAGATTATATGTGACTCATTCATTATTAGTGTTGTATTTGCAAGGCATCGTCCGCGTCATTCTGCTGAAGTATATTCCCTCCTCCGAAGCAGCCTCTAATCCGGACCACCACCATGTGATATTTTCAATAGCTTAGATCTAGATTCATAAGACAATTTCACATGGAATATTTCAGACAATAAGAAAAGAAGAATAGAGAAGATAAATTGTGGAAATCACTGTTGGGCTTCAATCTACTAATGCAGATCAAACCTTAAATTTATATCAATCCGGGTTGGTAGACTTAGAGGCATATCCAAGTTTAAGGACTCAAAGCTAGACTCGTCTTGGAAATCTAGTTTATCTATGAAAGAAACATATTAACAAACTAAGTTACTGTGATTTGAAAACACAAAAATTCCCTTACAGGAACAGCTTCATTTGATATTTCATGTATGCAGCAATTTATATGTTAAAGCAATTTGAGATAATAAAATCAATTTCAAAGTAATATTAAATTATCCCAGCATTGAATAAATCCTAACCCTAAAATATGAATTGTAAAACTCTGCCTATTATTCCAGCATTGAATAAGCAATTTAAACATTAATTCCCTTTACAGGAAAGCATTCATAATGTGTAATTGGTCTTAATACTCCATCATTGAATAATCAAGCAATGCACAGTAAGGTGAGATCATTCTCCAGCGTATAATCAATGAGATAACTAATCAATAAGAGAACAGAGCTTTATGAAGCTGATTGGAAACTAGTTTAACTCGTCTTGAAAATAAGAAAATCGAATTCTACAGTAATTAAAACATACCACTGGCAGCAATCAAATCGTTTGAAGAGATTCAATAGCTCATTGGAAAATAAAAAGGAGTGTGCAGACTCGACAAAGGGGGCCCTCCAATGCCTCGTTCACACACGTAATTGAAGAATCACGGAGCTTTAAATTCAAATATATTCACTATAAAATCGATCATAACAGTAATGGAATAACGCAGTCTTAGAACAGTATGCGTTTTTAGTCTCAAATCGTGATCAACGATCCAATGTTTTATGAAATACTTATACAAATTCTTGAAACTAGAAATGTTATTATCCTGGAAACTAATTAATGGAACATAGTCCTCGAGATCCTCTATAAGATCCATGATAATCAACAAAATCGGAACTGCCCTACTTTTGTGCTGAGTGGTAGCATAGGTGGTCATCTTTGACCAACTTTGACTTGACACCTATGAGAGCCACATCATCTATTCGTTGGAAGTTCAGCCATCCTTGGATACTGAGGATCTTTTCTCCATCTTTCAGTTCATGCCTAGCTGGCCTGCAAGTGCTCAACTTTGGAGACATTACGGGAAGTTAGCACATCCTGTAATCCTGAATAAAAACCTTAGTTTAAATGCTTTAAAAATCTCAAAATTCAATTTGTTAAAAAGCAATGACATTTATACCTTTTAACCAAAGTCTATGGTGAATTAAAAGCTTTATAAATCAGTATGAAGGTTTTATGGAGGAAAATGGAGGATATTTAGATGACAAAAAGAGGTCAAAATGGTGCCCAACAATCACTCTGTATATTAATTCATCAATATGATAACAATATATAATACATCTTCCATGGAGAAAATCGAATTCCTTGGAGGCAATTTGGAAAGGACAAAAAGAAAAGGCTTAGAAAAGGAAAAAAACCTCCTAAGTGGAAAAAGCAATTTCCAAAACTATCCTAGAGGCTCACGAATTAGCTAAGTATGGTATGGAAGCTCATGAGTGAGGTAAATAGAATGTATTGATGAATTTAGGAGATAATATATGATGTGGAGGTCGAATTGGTCAAGTGGTAAAAGTTTCTAAGTCAACTAGCTTTACCTTTTCCACTAGAAAGCAGAAAAAACAGGACAAAGCTAACTAAATCAAGAAAGCACCTTCTAAATCAGAAATGGAAAGAAATAAGATGGAATCCAATGAAATCTTATCCAGAATTTCCTCAAGTGTGCCCTAGTGACTTAGGATGGAAAGTGGTCCACTAAAAGACAAAATTGTCCCTATTTACCTAGTCAAAACTCAGGAAATTAATCATAAATGATTAATTAATTTATCATAAGTCTAAAATGGTATCGGTGGGTTTTTTTAATACTCCAACACCCCCCCTTAAGCCTAAATTTATGTGATGGAAATCAGAAATATAGGGCCCAAGCAACAAGGCTTATGGTCATCCCAATAAAAAATAACTAGTCCATTTAAAACGAGGAAACAGGGAAAATCTCATGGGAACAAAACCCTCCATAAAAATTGGACATGCTTGGATGTCTTCATACTGTCTTGTTGCTCATTTGGAGGAGCTGAATGAGCTAAATGAGATAAATGGGCTGCTTCTGAGTAACAGACTTGATGAAGAGATTGTGGATTTCATGATCATGCATCAGTGCATCAATGTGGTGTACGTAAGAATCATGTGTAGAGGCTCCATGAACCTCATCTTCTGATGATGGAGGAGCATCATATTAATTTTTCTTGCTGTTGTAACACATATAATCAGATCTGAAAACATAATCAATGATGGAAAGAAGATCTATGAAAACTCCTTCCCAAGGAGAATCAAAGAACTCAACAGGATCAATTTCTTCTATAGTTGCAATGTGGTGCACTATGATCTGAAAATTATCAAGGATCTTTATAACCAATATTTGCATGTGAAAATTTGAATGCATAAATCCATTAAAAGGCTTAAATGAAAAATTTAAAGAGCATAATTGAAGCACATGAAACACATAAAAGAGATGCAAACCATAAAAATGATAGACACAAGTTGATAACGAAGTTCACCAGACACCCTCACTATGTCTCTGGGCCCCTTCCAATGAGAAGGTCGTTCTTTATTAGTCTTCAAATGGCTTACAAATGAGTTTTTTGGAAACACTTTTGAGTTCTGTCACTTATTTGCAAAAATAGACTGCACCACTGCGTCCATCTCAAAATTTTGAGAAAACCGAGTATAAACTCGAATACATTTGCTCGAGTCTTCCTCTAGCACGCAAATCAAGAAACATCTCCTGCAAATATGACAAAATAGTGCGCAATGTACAGAGTGCCTCAGGATCAGTTCCCATTAATGGCCTCTATGCCTTGGGATTCGTTCTTGTACCTTGTCTCGAAAATAGTGCAAACTGCATGGGAATAGAACCCCGGACATTCACCTTTTCGTCCCTCGACCATGGTTCAAATGCCATTTTTTATAATGTTTTTTGAAGCGGTTTATGGAGTGTGGGCCAAGTTCCACATGCCCTTTTTAGCCCCAAAACCTTTGCTTGCAAAGTTTTAAGCATATCGTTCCAATCTTTGTAACGGTTCAACGTGGTGGCGTATTAGTTGGAAGTGTCGGCAAGTGGGAAGGAGGTCGCGGGTTCAAACCCGCGGACCTTTCCCCTTCCCTTCATGCGGTTTTGTTTGACACATATTAACGGTGGAAATGGTGATATGGTTGTTATATGGTTTTAAACTTTGGAATCGGCATTGATATGTGGTTTAACGCAATGATTGTTATGATATGTTAGAACTATCGTTGACACCTAAGTTTGTTCGTTGATCCCCTATGATATGGTATATGGGATGTATTATATGGTTGTTATAAAGTGGTTCTAAGTATTGGCATGGAGGTGAAGCTTGGGGTCAAGGGCTATGCCCTTGGCTCCCCTCCATTTTACACTTTTCTAATGAGGCTATGTTATGATTTTCAAGCATCTTATCCATGATATCCAATTTCTTTTTGAAACAACATTTCTAAGGATGAGTTTCTTTGCAGCAATAAGAACACTTGGGCTTCTCCTTCTTCATATTCTTGGATTTGGAATCTTCATCAGAATCCTCTTCATATGAAAACATCTTTTGTTTGGATTTTTCATTCTTGAAACTTTTTTCTCCATGACCAGCAAGGGCAAAGTCCTTGGAGGGTGTTAGATTCCTCATTTGGACGCTTTTCCTTCTCCTTAATGAGCGAATCAATGAATGCAACCAAGATTGGCATCTTCCAATTGGGAACTACGAGTCTTGTGGTATTAAAAGTAGTCACAAATATTGAGTATTCTAAGCTCAGTTTTCACAGAATGGTAAGGATTAACTGCTTATCCTTCTTATCTATGCCACATTGCTTGAGTTGAAGTACCAGGTTCTTGAATTTTGAGATTAAATCTTCCATTGAATCGAAATTACTTGGACTAAGTGAGATCAACTCAATATCCAATAAATGTCCTATGAGCTCGTCCTGTTTTCCAAAGAGAGACTCTAGCTTTGTCCACACTTGATTTGGAGTGGATAGAGAATCAATATGGAATAGAAGATCTGGAGATATAGAGAGACAAAGTAACCCATAAGCTTCATCAAGCCTATTGAACCATTTGGATTTTAATGCAACATTTCCTGGCTCAGTTTCAAGCCCCATAGTGACTCTATACAATCCTTTGCTCCGAAGTTGGATGATCATATGTGCCTTCCAGTCAAAGAAATTGAAAGGAGTGAGAGTCACAGCTTTAGCTTGTTTTTTATCCATACTGATGCACTCTTGGTGATGGAAATTCCTGCAAAAAAACACTCTTGGAAATTGTTTTCAATCAATCTAGCTCTAATACCATGTGAGATTTTCAGTAGCTTAGATCTAGATTCATAAGACAATTTCACATGGAATATTTCAGACAATGAGAAAAGAAGAATTGAGAAGGTAAATTGTGGAAATCACTATGTATATTATTCATCAATATGATAAAAATATATAATACATCTTCCATGGAGAAAATCGAATGCCTTGGAGGCAATTTGGAAAGGACAAAAATAAAAGGCTTAGATAAGGCAAAAAAACCCTAGGTGGCAAAAGCAGTTTCCAAAATTGTCCTAGAGGCTCACGAATTAGCTAATTATGGTAAGGTAGCTCATGAGTGAAATAAATAGAATGTATTTATGGATTTAGGAGAGAATATATTATGTGGAGGTCGAATTGGTCAAGTGGAAAAAGTTTCTAAGTCAACTAGCTTTACCTTTTCCACTAGAAAATGGAAAAAATAGGACAAAGCTAACTAAATCACGAAAGCACCTTATAAATAAAAAATGGAAAGAAATCAGATAGAATCCAATGAAATCTTATTCATAATTTCCTCAAGTTCTCCCAAGTGACTTAGGATGGCAAGTGGTCCACTAAAAGACAAAACTGGCCCTATTTACCTAGTCAAAACTCAGGAAATTAATCATAAATGATTAATTAATTTATACTAAGTCTAATATGGTATAGGTGGGTTTTTTTAATACTCCAACACACAACACCATCACTTTGAGGGTCATATGATTTCTATCGGTCATACGATAAGATCCTAATCTCACACATCAAGGGGCAATCTTTTTTAACACCAAAAAAATGACCATATAATGTACACACCCTATCCCTGTGTAAAACCCTCAAAAAATGAAAATGAAATCAAAAATCTAAAAAGCATGTTGTCCTAATTCCAAAAGATTAATTTGGACAAACCCCCTAAAAAATAGGGGTTCCCCCCCCAAAAAAGGGGGAATCCCACCAAATGTGGAGGTTTCCCACTAAACCAAAGTTCCCACCCACATTTGAACTTTACCGGTGGTAAAAAAAAAACACTATGGTTTAGGGTTCTCTAAAGAAACCCTAAACGAAATTTATTTATATCAAATTTTTTACCCTCACAGGATATGCGAACCATTTTTTCATGTGCATTCCATCAATTACTCAAGAGATCCCTCTCTGCACTTCCTCTCGCGTGAAAGTTGAACCCCATCCTATTCCTTTCACCCTTATTCGGTTGAGACATAGCCCTTCCATACCCTGTGGTGGCTCGGCGGAGGAGGAAAGCTTCAAGCTGACGCGCGGCTCACAGGCCCTTACAGGTACCATTGGAACCTATATTCTTGTTAATAGTAAAAAAAAAGGTCTTTTACATATATTATCTCATGAATGCGTAAAGGATTTACATTTTAAGTTGCACATGTTTTGTTTCTACTCCAGTAAAATGCGGTAGATAATTATTTGTGTTTACAGTTTTACTAACGTAAATCAAGGTTGTTTTCATTTTTACTCTGTTTTACCACCCCTGCAACTTAGGTTTATTTCAATTCATATATTTTATGTGCATAGTTCATTATATATTTTACCCACTTTTACTTCAGTTTTTTACCGCACACTCCACACACAAAGCCACAGGAGCCATATTTCCCAGGCTCTCTACCTTGGCTTCCACAAGCCGGTAGCATCCCCATTTCTGCCTGTTGGAGTGCGAAGCACCACCAACAAATGCGAATGAGAATAATATGTTAAGTAGTGGAACATGCATGTAATAACATTGCAAATTTCTGTTATGTATGGTAAATGTGTAGTCATAGAAGCAAAGTAACAACGATTGAACAAAGTCTGTAGGTTGTTGAGATCTACGAAGTGCGCAGATACCTATTGGTAATGATCTACGAAGTAGATGTTGAGTAATATGCGCACATCAGTTCTCATAACATAACCGTGCATCACCAAGTTACACAAACCTGATTCTGTAACCACCCATCTTCACTTCGAGTGAGACTTAATCCTGCTCGCAGGTTGATTCCGAAAGGGCCAATGAAGGGGATTTTGTTGGACCAAATTCATTGGGAGAACCTCGCAGAACCTGGGTCAACCCCAAGAAATAAAGGAAAGAAAGGATAACCCAACAAATGGTTTCATTGCTGCGCTAAAGAACTGGCGATATGCAATGTTGTTATGTTATGAGACTGTGAATAAGAAAGCGCAATGAACAAGTCCCATTGCCGCGCTAAGAATTGGTAATGTGTTATGTGGTATCCGGAAAAGACAGAAATACAAAACTGGGTAAGTCAGATAGAAATTGAATTTGCGAAGAAAGAGAACAGACATCTGCGTATGACCATAGAACAATGGTTGCAGACGTATATATTCACTAACCTACATCAAATTTTCTTTGCATCACTCGCTACTGAGTTGCATGAGTGGATATCGAGGATAGCATAACGCAAAAATTGTTTCCAGGGTGGAGAACCTATAGTTTGGAATCCCGAGTTGATTTAGAGGCTTAAAGGCATTTACAACCAAATTTCCAGAGAGTAGACTTTTGGTTGGATAACTTACTGGAAGGCTATGTTACATAATTTGTTGTGGACACGTTGAAGTCCTACAGCACAACAGAAGGATATTTCTTCAAAGGATTTAGAGGTAATTACCTAAAAAACCTCAGTTTATTCATTAAAATGCTACTAGCTGAAAAATGAGTCTTAAGAATGCAATCAGATTCCTAGGGTTTAAGCCTGTAATGTTCAGTAACACAGATAGTGACACAAACAAATATATTGGTATTTTAAGAAGTGGAAAGAGATATAAAGTTAGCACTAGAAAGAGTTCTCATGAATCCGAACCTCGCGCATTCCTAGAAACTGAGTTAGGAAGTGATAGAAACTCATATCAGGTTGAGTCTAATAGTGAAACAGAACCTAGATGCACTGGTTATCATCCTATTACTCCACATAAACTTATAGTTGAGGATAGAAATCTTACTAGTTCGCAGAACACTGGTAGTAGTAATACTGCAAGATCAAATACTCAGAATCAATCAAGTAGTGGTATACCTTCATCATCTCAGAACACTACACCTCCTAGAAGAAGAATGGAAGACGACATTAAACTACCTATTTTTAAAGGAACTAGCCTAGAATACCTAGAGCAACATTGGTTTCTCTGTGAAGCCATATGGAATGTTAAGAAAGTACATGATGATGTTATAAAACAAGCTCATCTAGTTACCACATTTAGAGAAAGAGCTTTAACCCAGTTCATGAAGTATTATGTTGGACATAACAGATCGCTAGTTGATATCAGAATTGCGGTGATTAGAGAATTCAATAAACCGAAGTCAGAATCGCAGTGCACCATAGAATTAAAAGAAATCAAACAGAAACCGAATGAGACTGTATGGGAGTTTGATCAAAAGTTCAAAGCATTATTAGATCAAGTTAGCTTTGAAATAGCACTGCAACAGCATCAAGAATGGTTTATAGTTGTGTTTTTTCCCCATATTAGATTACCGTTGATGCAACAGAAGGTATCATTGCAAACAGAAGCATTAGAGATTGCGATGAAGCTAGAATCTTTTCCCATATGAGAAACTAGTGAAGGTATGGTACAAATACATACACAGTTATCCAATTTGACACTACAGCTACAAGATATGAAGAAAGGAAAAGAAAAAAGAGAAGAGGTTTGGTGTACAAAATGTAAAGGAGAGGGACATTCCAAGGAACACTGTCATGTACTCAGAGACTACATCACTAGTGGAGCACCAAACCCATTTAATAAACAACAAGGACCATGGTGTGAGATTTGTTAATGTAGAAAACATCTCCCAGAAGACTGTTACCTTCTTCATAAATATGTACAGACACCAAAGAATCTATACTACACATTCTGTAAGTCAGTTGGACATGACGATACCAACTGCAGAGCTTATGATCTCATGATAGAAAGGAAGCATGATGTCTACAGAGTCCAAGGAGAAATACCGCATAATAATGAAAATGTGTAGTATGACCAAGGTGCATATAGAGGACGTGGTGGATACAGAGGAAGAGGATGCAACACTGTCCAAGGATGAAGAAGAGGTCAGGTTGTATGTTATAACTGTGCTCAACTAGGACATCTAGCCAGAGACAGTCAGAATCCATGCACTACTTGTAAGTATTGTAAGTCATTTGACCATGTCATTGAATCATGTCCCATTTTGCAAGGAAAAATGCAAGAGAAAAGACCAGAAGTAAAGAACTAGAATATACAGATAATCGTAGTTGAGAAGAGGAACAAGGATCGCAACATTCATGTTGTGACACGAAGTGGAACCGTGACAGGAGATGACAGGACAAACGAAGCTTCAACTTCCGAAGATCACTTAAACACACCAAAGCCTACTGATGGGCCTTGGGTAAGAAAAGCCACTAGAAAAATGCATGTATTTAACCCTGACCAATAGAAAAATGCATTCATGGAAGCTAGAAATTTTTTTCAGAACATGGAACCTTCGACCACGAGAACCCAATTGAGAAGTGATCAGACATCGATATTGGATATGTCTATCTCGTATGATGGATCGCAAACTTCCCCAGAGAAGACAAGCCCTATAACGAAGTTCTTACAAAGTTGCATAAAGTTGCTAAGACATGGAAACACCTTAAGGGAATTACATAACCTATTGGGAAATTACGAACAACCTAACATAGTGAATGATGCACACAGAGTAGTTCATCATATCAAGAACCATAGAAGGACAGGAAGAGAAATGAGGCTAAATGCGTAGATTGGAGATTATGAAATGAACCAGGTCATTCTCGACCTAGGCTCAGAGGTCAATGTACTGACAAAACAAACATGGGAATAGATGGGAAAGCCAAAGTTATCTTGGTCGCCTATACAATTAAGGTTAGCTAATCATCAAAAGGTTATACCCTTCGAGAGATTATCAAGTGTTCTTGTAGACATTGATGGAGTACGAAGTAAAGCATACTTCAAGGTTATGGAGATCATAGATGACAACAATCCTTATCCTTCATTATTGGGGATTGACTGGGCAATTGACAACCTCGCAATCATCAATCTCAAGAAAAAACAAATGATATTTGAAGGACCGGATATCAAGGTCATCGCACCCCTAGATCCTTCACAAGGACCTAGATATATTGAACCAGTTTGAGAAGAATGTAGAGCCCAAGAACTTGATAACATCTACAAGATGACAGTGAATCAGGAAGATTACACTAATCCTACGGATGATGGAACATTGAGCTGGAGATGCGACAGTTCATGCGTATCAGAATCAGATGCAGGAATGGATAACTGGCAGAGTTGAATGCATGATGTATCATCAAGACGATGTGCAAAGATCACAAACTCACTATGTTGGATTGGAACAGAGGTAAGTCCAATTCATACTTATGATGGTTTAAGAAATATCCACGCATTTCTTCATGAATATCTAGTATCAGTTCCAGGAGAACATAAGTTAGCCGCTATAGATATAGCATTGTGAGCTACACCTGCTAGATGGTGGGCTCCACATAAAGAGAACCTGAATACATGGGGGAAATGTCAGCACATGATGGAAATTAGATTTGGAGAGCATGATGAGATATCACAAGAAAAATACAATGGACAGACTGATCCTAGATATCATATAGAACTTTGCTTGAAAGCTTGGATACATACACCTAAGCAAGAATGGGTTCACATGTTTATACACACATTGGCTCAAATACCAAAGAATTGGTATACAAAAGCAGAACTTCCCAGAGGCACAATAGATTGACACATACTAATAACTAACTTTCAATCCACTTCTAGTTTTGAGGATTGTAGCTAGTGTTTTCACACCAGCTTGTGCTAAAGAGCACCTACTAAGGATTCAGGAACCCTTAGTAGAAGTTCATGTAAATGGGTAAAAACCAGTAAATAAACAAATGATAACTAATATATTTGAGTGCAATAATGAAAATAAAAACTAAACAAACTAACTACTGCAGTAATAAAACAAGTAGGAACCTCTGAATGAAAATTTGATTTTCTATATTAATGTGTAAAAAATGGTTTACAATATAAGGTTTACCTCAAAAGGTGAAGTTGTAGGAGCCCTTGCAACCGTACGTTGAGTAGTGCACCAAGTATCCAGGGTTCCTTTCTCTTCTCCAAATGCTCAATGGGTTGGCCAAGTTTCAACAAGATGGGCACAAAAGCTTTGAAATGGTGAGCCAACATGTTGTAGGAAATTGGGCAGCATAAGGGTATCAAGAGTGAATGATGTATCAAATGGGAGGCCTCCATCAACTTTTTATAGCAATTTTGGGTAACTAGTAGTATTGGTTTATAGTATTTGATAGTTTCCCTCTTTACTTTTCTTTTAGGGATTTTGGACCCTTTTATGAGGTTTTTTAACCTTTTTTGAGGGAGTTTCAATAATTGAGGAGAGAAATGATGAATTTTTTCCCTTTTAGTTACCATTTGAGGGTTTTTTAGGGTTTTGGAGGCCAAAAATGTAAAAAAAGTGGACAAATGGATTATGTGACTAGGTAGATGAGCTAGTGAACAATTTTTTGGTGTTAACAGATTGCCCCCTAATATGTGAGGGAAGGATCTTATCGTATGGCCAATAGACATCATAGGTTCTATCGTTTTCCATGGGTATGAGCATTATGATGGAGGAAAGTAGAAACTATTTGGAGACTGGAACATGTGCTCCATACAAACTGTAAAGGCTAAAATTGAAAATACATGACCTCAACAATGAATGAGGAATAATCTCAATAGATGGATGAGGCGAGCATACCCATGCTCATATCAAGATATACAAATAATAATGAAGCCCAGAGGAGGGCTTGTTCAATACATAAAGAACTATTGTGTACATTATAATTGTCCAGAGGGGACACAAATCTGGGACATACTCATGGTCCAACCATGGCCGATATGAAGAACTGATACATGGAAACAATGGCATCCATACTGAATGTGATACCATGAAAACTGATGTTTTTCTAGAGCTAAAGGTGTCCATCAACTATATGGACTCAATGAATGAGAGTCAGAATCTCATAGGTACATTGAACTGCATCTGAACAGGATACTCTAGGAAGCACAGAGCTGAAGGGCTTCCGACACTGTCGCCAACGCAACCCAGATATCTGTGGAAACAAACAACTGGGGGGTTCCAAATAGACTCACCAATGTGCTAGAGTCAAGCAACATCCGGGGTCTTCGACCAATAACTGAAGGGACCAATACCTTGCACGAATCTCAACGGTGCGAGGATGGTGTTGGAGTCGAGCACGTGAGAAACAACCATTCTAAGATGCACTAAGGACTCCTCTCAGCTGGTCCATAGGAACTCACCACTGATGGAGATGATTCCAAGGTACAGGGACCTCTGTCTCTATCGTCTGGAATAGATGTGTTGCATTGACAGAGGGAGACCTGCAACTACCAAGGAAATGATGTTTCCTTGATAGGAGCGCAAAGTGTACAACAAATAGGTCATAGGACTGGATGTAATACTAACCGACTGTGGTGGGATACGATGGTCGCAGAGTGGGGGGGAATCAAACTTCCTTTGTTCAGAGTATGATGGTAAGGTTGACCGACCGGCATATGAAACTGACTTCGGGGAAGGGGATCATAGGTTAAGGGACTAGGGATTATGACTGCAATGGGGGAGACTCAGGGGGGGACTAATGAGTGATATTAGGAGACTCTAAGGGTGACACATCATAGAATACTGTGAAAAAAGGAAACCATGGTGGGGGTTCTTCCATAATGGGACTAGATATGATATGTCGTGGTGCCGAGAGGCATCATTTGGGCCTTCTTCATGGTTCAAGGAGCTCAAAGAAGGCATAGAAGTGTTCTCAAAATGGTACTGTTGTGTGGATTGGTACGAGCCCAGGACAGTGCATACTCGTGGTTGCTTTCAATTTTAAGGAGTCTGAAAGCGATAAGAAGACTCTGAAATGGTGGGAAGGTACCATCACGTGGATTTATACGAGCCCAAGACGGTGAATGCTCGTGGTTGCTTTCAATTTTAGAGAGTCGGAAAGCAATAAGAAGACTCCAAGAGGTTCTTTTTCGTGTGTTAGTCTCCAAGGCCCGAAAAAACATAAAAGTATGCAATGAAGAACTCTTATAGACGATGTGGCTAAAGTATTCATTTTTTGTATTTAGTCTACCAGGTCTGAAAAAGGGTTAAACTTATACTAGATAGACACCCTTTTAGATAATTTTATTGAGCTTGAAAGGAAGCAAGATTGCTTAATGATCTTTTCATTCGTTTAGGAGTCAAAAAAGAGCTTAACAGAAACTCCCTAAGTACCTTTTTTGTAAAGGAATTGCTCGGCCCGAAAAATGGATAAAAGTATAGCTAACAAACATAATAGCTGAGCAAGGAGGAAGTGTTCAATCAAGGGATAAATGTGAGAACCAAGATAGAAGGCGAGGGGGAAACACTGATGGGGCCTCCTTGCGAGGTGATGAATAATGGAAAAAAAACGCAATAACTACAGTATGGATGGAGCGGAGGGCTCATGGATAGGATGGATAGAAAAAATGGTCAAAATTGGGAAAAAAAAACTGCGGCCTATGTGGCACACAAACCGAGGCGAAGAGGGGCATGGAAAAAATGCCCAAAACTTTTTGAAGTGAGAGCGAGAAATTATCTCAAGCATCATCACGAGCATGAAGTTATGAATCCGCCAGTGCAAAAGGTGTGGCAAACTGACCACGAAATGGTCAAAGCAAAAATTAGGGTAAAATGGCTATAAATAGTAAGGGATCCCACCTCCACATGTCATTGTCACTGTGCAAATTGGGAGGAGTGTGGAGGGGCCCAGAAGAGGAAATTTAGATTTCTCTCAATCCGACCGATGGAATCCAATTCTGCGAGTTGTAGGTAAGTATTGAAGTGATTTTTTACGTTTTTGATGCATTTTTATTTGGTTTTGGGCCTCTAGGGAGGCATGTCAAGCATGGTTTGGGCACCACAGCACTGGAGTGCGACTTTTGAGAGAAATCGCATGCTTCAAGCATGGCTTTGGGCCGTACATTCACGCGGTTGGAGCGCGACTATGGGTCGTACAATTACACACCAAAGCATGACATTTCTTAGGAAATGTGCGCTTCGAGCACGGTTGTGGGCCCCACAAATGCACTTGAGAGGCGTGATTTTACAGGAGAAAAGAGCACTCGAGGGCGCACCTATGGGGAAAAATGTGCACTTTGGAATATGCCTCTTTGCCTGAGTGTGGATGCGACGATCTGGAGGAGATCGTTTGATTGTGTATATGGACCTAATGTGGGTTATTTTTTGTGCTGACAGGATGTCGAGAGTTAATTAGCGAGAGCGTGCGCTCGAGCAGATGCAGGATACTATCTTAGATGATGAGGAATCAATGTGCACTTTGAAAAGGGGTTGGGTGTTTTGAAAACTAACACCTAGAAAAATTGAAAGGGGCATCTATCTCCAATGTCATGACAACATTATAGTCTAGACATTTTTGTCCTAACCAGAAGGGAAAAAATACAAGATTTGACAAAACCTGAATAATAAGAAAACTCTTCAAGCATTCACCGAAAATGTTAAATTAAAGGGTTGGGTATTGTGAAAACAGATACTTGGAAAAGTTGAAAGGGGCAGTATTTCCACTGCCATGAAACCACTACGATGACACTAACACAATACACATGTTTTTGTCTCGAGAGAGACTGTAAAAAAAATGGACCCACCGTAGGTATCTACAACATGACATGAGGATGGGTCATATCAAGGTAGTAGCACGATGAACCTACTACCTGGTGGCACTAGAGAATCCAAAGAAGAAAGGTAAGGCCACCGTAATTAACAATACGACCCTTGGATGTATCATCACCATAATAGGGAAGCATAATCGACAAGTGCATGGAAGACTCTCATCGAAGAAGGAGACGACGAATATGTGGTGGGCATAGAGTGGGTGGAGAGACAATGAATATGGGAATAGTGCTCAAAGAAACTCCTTCACTGAAAAATGCCTATTGACATAATTAAGAAATCATCATTATTTAGTTTGGGCATTATATTTACTTGAGTATTATTGTAAAATAATAATAATAATAATAATAATCTATTTTTAAGGGCACAACCAAGCGAAACACCAATTTGGAATATGAGAACCCATTGTTTGTGGGACAAGGAACCCCCCTCTACGTATCAATGTAACTACTAAGTTTATAGAGGTGTACATACCCTATCCCCTCCAGGGATGAACCTATGACCTCCTCGGAGGAAACAAATGTTTTAAATCGCTAAGCCCACTCAAGTTGTTATCACACTGAACCTTACATAAAAAATCACCACATAGATAATGCATGCAAAATAATAAATATCTAGATGTACCTAAAATAAAAAGGTAACAATACGAATCAATGCAATATATGCATTTTCTATCTACGCATGGTAAATTATAATTTCACAACAATCTATGTGGTATGGATTAATGTACTTCACAAGGAGTCTCAAGGGAGACCCATCTATAATGTGAAGGTAACTAACATGGTCAAATGGTCATGTCATCTCAAATACCTTTTGAACTAGCATTAGCATTTGTTGAAAATTTTATGATTTTGAAAATTACAATAACCAGCATAGATCCATCTTAAACCCGTATCTATCAAGCACCGAGAGGGATCCAATTCCTTTCAGTGTATTTCTTTTTTAAAATTTAAACTCAAGAAAATTGATCTCTCTTGATTGATAGAACGGGGTTTAAGTTTTAAGTTTTTATTTTATAAACTAACATCTATTTTTTAATTATTTTTCATAATATTTTATTTTATGAACTAACATGGATTTTTTAAAAATACTTTACATAATTTAATTTTTTTATTTTATGAGCGGACATGAATTTTTTTAATTGCGCCAAGAGGCGTAGCCCAGTATGGGGGAGATCTTGTAACGGATGTAACATGTAACATGTAATGTTTGTGGAACATAATAAAATGTAAAAAGTAATAGTATGAGGGAGATCTTGTAACATGTAACGGATATAACATGTAACGTTTGTTCGAAAATAATAAAATGTAAAAAGTAATAGTATGAGGGAGATCTTGAAACATGTAACAAACGTAACATGTAACGTTTGTGGAACATAATAAAATGTAAAAAGTAATAGTATGAGGGAGATCTTGTAACATGTAACGGATGTAACATGTAACATGTAACATTTGTTCGAAAATAATAAAATGTAAAAAGTAATAGTATGAGGGAGATGTAAAAAGTAATAGTATGAGGGAGATCATGTAACGGATGTAACATGTAACTGTAACATTTGTCGGCCATTAATAAAATTTAATATAAAGTAAAAAATTATAATATGAGGGAGATCTTTCGACATAAAATAAAGAAGTTAAAAAAGAAAGAAGTTAAAATAATATTATAGTGGATATGAAAAATAGAAACATAATATTATACCCAACATAAAATAAAGAAGTAAACAAAAATGTAAAAAAACATATTATAGCGACATTAAAACTATAAACATAAGAAGTAAAAAAAATATTATAGCTAACATAAAAACTAGAAACATAAAAAGTAAAGAAATAAACAAGTAAAAAAAATATTATGGTAGTCATAAGAAGTAGAAACCAAAGAAGTAAAAAGAATATTATAGCCGACATAAGACAAGCCCAATCACCTCACTACTTACCAATAGATCACACTGATTTGATTGATTGCATTGATTTAAACAATGCATTGTTTTTTACATGTATGCATTGAATTTATCAATTTAATCAAAAAACATGCTTGCATTGATTTCAAAAATGCATTGGTTTTTGTTATTTACATCTATACATTGAATTTATCGATCTAATAAAATAATGTAAAAAATATATTGTAGCCAACATAAAAACTAGAAATATAAGAAGTAAATAAATATTATAGTGGACATAAGAAGAGATGCATATTGATTTCATTCATGCATTGATAAAAAACATTGTTGCATTGATTTCAATAATGCAGCCATAATAATAGTTAGATTTGATAACTAACTATAACTCAAAGCAAAAAAGTTTTGAACCTTGGTCTCTAGGTTAACACAAGCCCAATCACCTTACTTCCTACCAATAGACCACACACAAATGTTGTTAAACTACAAAAGATGCATATTTATTTCATTAGTTGCATTGATTTCAGCAATGCATTTTTTGTTTGTTTTTTACATGTACATGCATTGAATTTATCAATTTAATAAATAATTTGCATTAATTTTAACGATGCAATGTTTAATAGACCACAAACAAATGTTCTTAAAAAACACAAGATGCATATTGATTTCATTCGTTGCATTGATAAAAAGACATTGTTGCATTAATTTCAACAATACAGCCATAATAATAGTTAGATTTGATAACTAACTATAACTCAAAGCAAAATTAGCTTTTAACCATGGTCTCTAGGTTAACACAAGCTCAATCACCTTACTTCCTACCAATAAACCACACACAAATGTTGTTACACAATAGAAGATGCATATTTATTTCATTTGTTGCATTGATTTTAGCAATGCATTTTTTCTTGTTTTTACATGTATGCATTGAATTTACCAATTTAATAAATAAAAAAAATTTGCATTGATTTTAACAGTGCATTGTTTTTTGTATTTTACATGTATGCATTGAATTTATAAATTTAATAAAAAAAACATTATTGCATAGATTTCAACAATGCAACCATAATAATAGTTACATTTGGTAACTAACTATAACTCCAAGCAAAAAGGGTTTTGAACCTTGGTCTCTAGGTTAACACAAGCCCAATCACCTTAATTCCTACCAATAGACCACAAATATTGTTAAACAATAGAAGATGCATATTTATTTCATTCGTTGAATTGATTTCAGCAATGCATTTTTTTTGTTTTTTACATGTATGCATTGAATTTATCAATTTAATAAATAAAAAAAATATTTCATTAATTTCAACAATGCATTGTTTTTTGTTATTTACATCTCTACATTGAATTTATCAATTTAATAAAAAAACTACTCTACAATGATTTCAACAAATTAAATCTTTGTGTTCCCTATTTCAGGGTATATCGTGGATCCTCATGATAATATTGCAAATAATGAAGATATTGATTATCAAAGAAGAAAAGTACGCCAACTGTATAGAAGAGAAAGAGAAAAATAATCTTGTAGCAAGATTTATGTGGTTGTTGATTTCAGGAGGTTTTGGACAATCCACAATATCCATGTTCTTTAGCCGACGTTTCGAATCCATAATAGAAAAAGAAGTATCAGAACATACAGAAGAACAAAGAAAACACGACCGTGAACTAAAGAGATTGTGAAGAAGTGTTATTTGTGCAAAGGGATTCTCTAAAGCATGAATGGGAGATAATTTCAGGGTTATATAGGAATCAATATAACTATCAATGAATATGACATACTTGGATACATGGAATGTGATAACAAGGAAAATTTGAACTCTAATTTTTTTGATATGGAAACTTCCAATCGTGCATTGCAGTTCATATCTGAAAACCGACAATATCGGTACCATCTGAAGAAATGTATACTAAACATCAAAAATTTCGTGAACGAATTGATCAATTAGCAGAAGTTCAAATGTGTCATGTCTGCCAGGAGTCATATGATGGAATACAAGTACAGGTCCAATGTAGATTCTCATATGATCGATATGAGAAGATGTCAAAACTACCAAGTGTGAAGATAAGAAAAGATGAAGAAGATAGATTGAGAATGATCACGATGTGAACCATATTTTCATTTATTTAATCCTTACAAAATTATTGTCTCTATTTTCAAGTTTAACAATTTACTCATACTTATTACTTACATTATTATAATCCTCATAATTCTTTCTGTGTTTTCAACTTAACCTGTTCCTCACAATGTTGATCAAACTCCAGTTTTGTGTCACCGCCCACGACTGAAACCAGCCTAGATCCAAATCCTAGGCTCTATCAAGCGCCGAGAGGGATCAAGTCTCCCGAGGTGCAAACCTCTTCTCAGGTATTGCACTCAAGGAGTTTTTCGAGGAGAGGTTTACACCTCGGGAGAATTGATCCCTCTCGACGCTTGATAGAGCCTAGGATTTGGATCTAGGCTGGTTATTTTGTTAGTAACAAACGTTACATCATGATGTAACATTACATCACACACGTTACAACATCTCTCCCATACTGGACTGTAGAGCACCTCATTTCACTCAATGCAATAACTCACCAAATGTGTTATCATCAATACTATAAGTGTAATTATAACATTTTTAGAGAGTGTGTAATTCAATGATACGAAGAATGACATGGTATCTTTTTACAAAAACTACATAGCAAAAGGGTCCACTATATAAACATAGAACATTGTGTTATGAATTAAATATGAAGAAATAAAGTATTGCACAAAGAATGATTGAACTTGTTTTATTTTTCTCTTTGCGTTATGATCATAAGAAAACAATGGCGATTGAAACATATTGCCTAAAAGATGAGGAGTGGAATTTACAAGTTGGCATACAAATGATTTAAGTTTTGTGTTATGATCATAAGAAAACAATGGCGATTGAAACATATTGCCTAAAAGATGAGGAGTGGAATTTACAAGTTGGCATACAAATGATTTAAGTATCATACAAGTCCCACTGAATGGATGTACTTCAACATGTAACCATAAAATTGCAATGAATATATGTTTATATTACTATTAATTATAAAGTGTTTCATGTATATCCAAGATCAAAATCTTTTTCAAATATTGAAAATCATTTAAAAAGATAAAGGACATAACTTTTATATAAACATTTATGAACAAATAAGCTGATTTTATAATTTCTATTATTTTTATAATTATAAATTGATTTTATAATTTTCATTATTTTTATAATTATTCTATATTATCTTATTATAAAAAGATATAATTTTGATGATCATTCTACACATTTTACAACTTAATATATAAAACATATATAATTCCTTCCATACTCACTTTACAATTGACACATATTACCTTAAAAAAAATTAATTTAAAAAATATAATATAAACTCTAATGAAAATTTAAAACCAAAACTAAATAATCATCATAACCAATTTCACATATTAATTTGTATAATTTTAATTGGTTTTCCTAAAACTATGACTTTATACGATTAGTGGTGAATTGAGCAAGTTAGTTTTAAAAAAAAAGTATTTTTTTTCTCGGAAAAAAATTGTATTTTTTATTCGAGATTGAATCAAAAGTACATTCTATGTTGGATAATGTGACAACCAAATCGCTTGAGTTTGGATTATGGCATTTTCTAGAATCTATTATTTTGCCTTCAGTTGAGACCAATAAGCTCAAGTTAGAATGTGTAATTAATTGGTGAGTTTCCTGTAACTATGTAAGAAGTGCTATAAATCCATGTAAGCCATAGATGCAAAAATCATCATTTTGAGAGTAAATGTGAGGAATGGTTGTAAGCCTTTTTTTGGCTGTTGTAATCTCCAATTTTGAGCAATAAGAATACCGATACAATTTGCTTTGTGGATGTTTCCCTTTCGATGGTTTTACCAACCTTTTGCACCAATGTTTAACACTTCAAAACATCACATTTGGATTGTTTAAAACAATCACGAAGTAGAACAATAATCTTTACAAAAAGTCATTACAAAAATAAAAAACAGGAAAACCTGTTCCTCTGAGTTTCAACACATTTAATCACCTGAATAGCTTTTGATCATCAGTCCTCTGTATATTACAAAAAAAAAAAAAAAAAAAAAAAACAGTTCCTCTGAGTTTCAAAAATATCCACTAAACAAAAAATTTCCAACACAAATAACCATATCCAAGTCAGCGTAAAGTAGATACATGTCTCCATCTATACAAAACAAGAATTGATTAACCATTATGATCATAACTGAAATGTTTAACTCTATTCCTATGATGAACCTGCACATAGACTTTGCTTGGATTTTTAGAAATTCCCACATTACATAAAGCTATCCGCCTTTTAATTTGCTTCTCTATAAATATGAGTGAAAGTAATTGATTCAAAAAGACTAACAATCTTTTTGAGATCATAAGCCAAATTTCTTAAGTTGATTGTTTTTATGGAAACTAAATCATTCAACCAACTAATCACAATCTGAATTCACCAAAAACTTTCTCACTCATTTTCTCAAGTTAAGGAAAATCTTAACAAACTTCCTCACATATAACCATATCCAAGTCAGCGTAAAGTAGATACATGTCTCCATCTATACAAAATAGAATTGATTAACCATTATGATCATAACTGAACTGTTCAACTCTATTCCTATGATGAACTTGCACATAGACTTTGCTTGGATTTTTAGAAATTCCCACATTAGATAAAGCTATCCGCCTTTTAATTTGCTTCTTTATAAATATGAGTGAAAGTAATTGATTCAAAAAGACTAACAATCTTTTTGAGATCATAAGCCAAATTTCTTAGGTTGATTGTTTTTTACGGAAACTAAATCATTCAACCAACTAATCACAATCTGAAATCACCAAAAACTTTCTCACTCATTTTATCAAGTTAAGGGAAATCTCAACAAACTTCCTCACATATAAGATATCTCAACGAAAATAAATCCAAATAAAATCCCCACCCACGAACCACCACCCCGCCATCAACTCAATATAATAATTGTCTTCGAAAACACACCATTAATTAGTATGTGTTCACGCTTTTACTAACCCCTACCAACATAGTCTTCCGTTCGTTTTCGCTTCTTCATGTGAGTGGTTTCAAGATTCTTTCATAGGTGCATGCATGGATGGAATTTACGGCGTAACTATCACAAAAGTAAAGTAAAATGTTTATCAAAAATTTACTACAAGTATTCTAGTGAATTTTGATTTTTTTATTAAAATCATAAATTCGCTTTTATTTTATTTCAATGCAATTCCATTTTGACGGCCGGAAAAGTAAAAGTGTCATATGTCAACTTTCCACATTTAATGTAACAACAAAGTTTTCACCAACCAATTGAGGGTATTGCTTTTTACTTTGATTAGTAGAAAGTTTGTTTTATGGAAAGTTTTAAGTTTATTTAGTGAGTATTAAAAGTACTAGTCTAAAATATTTGAATTTTTTTTCATATTTCTTTAAATCTAAAAATTAAAAAAATTGTAAATAAAGGTTATTAGAATTACATACTCTTAAGTAATAATTTGTTGATGTGATTTTTGGTAATGGTAACATGGATGAATGGTTTTCTTATGTTGACAACTTTTACATAAAGATTTGTGTAATAAGATGATTTTGTGAAACCATTCTTAAGAAGGTAGGCATTGATCTTTTCATACCATGGCAGATTATGACAGCCATAAAGACTTCCTTTCCCTGGCAGAGTTATGGGACTGAGATATATGGCACCTCCAGTGGGCATAATCAACCTTTGTAACAGCAGTTATGGTTGTATTATGTTTACTGGAGGGTTACAATAAGCAATGGATTTGGATGCTGCCACTAGAGGAGGTGTCCTACTATGAGAGGCTACTGGATATCCGTGCTAAGTGAGGACTATACTGATGGAGTAATTTGAGGTGGCTATCTCAATTTGAAATCATAAAAAATTTATGAGCTGCTACACGTATGGAGATAAGACGTATGGAGATAAGTATGACTAAATCCTATATGTTTCAACATATATTGGATGTTGATTTTCTTGATAATTTATATCAGGTGATGTCATACAAAGTGGAAAATATAATGAATGGCTTCAAATGTTTGGGATATTTCTTGAAACCTGTTGGATACAAGGAAAATGATTGGTACGGGTTAATTGATAAATTTGAAAAAGAATCAAACATTGGACCTGTAGATTGCTATCTATAGGTGGCAGATTGATTCTAATAAAGGTTGTTCTTTTTGGAATCCCAGTTTATTGGCTATCACTGGCACATATTCCTATGTCTATTATGAATAGATTAAGAAGAATTATCTTTAATTTCCTGTGGGCTAGAAATATTGAAGGGGGTAAACTAATGATGGTAAGTTGGGAGAGATTATCAAAACCCAAAGATTGGGATGCCTGGGGCATTAAAAACCTCTTTGGTTTGGGATGGCATTAAGATTAAAATGCTTATGGAGTGCACTGTTTGGATCAGTTTTATGGTCTAAAGTATTATCTGCAAAATATTTAAAAGGAAATATTCCGAGGTGGATCAAAAATCCGATTAAAAAACATAGGCATTCTTCCTCTATATGGAATGGCAGCTTCATCAAGATCTATCATTGGTCGGGGAAAGGTCTTTCATAGAAGGTTGGTGATGGTGCTAATATCGTGGTTGGTGTGGACCCCATTGCAGGTATGGAAGAAGACTATAAACTTCCTCCTTATATCAATAAATATTTAACAAAAATTGGATATCATACTTTGGACAAAATTAAAAGATTTTCCTGGCTGCCACAATCAAATTCCTATTGGCTTATTGTTAAAGATTTGGGTATTGTTGAACCTGGAGCTTCTGTGTGGGAGAGATATATTTAAAAATTGAATGCTACTAGTTGCAGGATATATAAGAACTAAGGATAAACGTATTTGGTCATTGTTTGACGGACAATCCACTCGAGCGGACGCGAGCCGGATCTCCCTAGCTCAAAGTGAGTCTAGAACAAATAGTATAGACTATAAACCACTTTGCTAGATCTAATTAAGGATCGAGTCACTAGATGTCTTACCTTAGACTTGAAGTCCTTTCTCCTGGATGCTGCTCCATGCCTTGCGGTCGTCAGATCTCAGCTGCAAGACCTGTCAAGATACACAGAACAATGCAAACAAGTAAAGAGCATCAATACAATAACAGATCTAAGTAAACAGTTAAGCAAGTAAACTACACAATATCATCAAATTCACAACAATATTGGTGGAAAGCATTTATATTACTGTAAAATAGAGGAAAAGTACATAGAAGAATGATTACAACTTAGGCTTAACGTAGCAACCCTTCTCCATCCAAGCCAATGCCATATCCTTCCAAGGAAGTATGAGTCTCTCAATGGATGAGTAGAGATCTCTCAATGATGATTTCACCATCATGTAGACACTATAGACTTCCTCCCTTTAGAGAGGGGTAGAACTTCACTTATATAGGACTAAGTGGATAGGGTATGGATAGGATAGGTTGAGATATGGTAGGAGAGAGATAGGGGATCCTCCCAAGAGGTTAGGAACCGAGTGCCAGCTCTCCCAAGAGGTCAGGGATAAGGATCCAAGTCAGCAGGCTTCGAGAATGAGCTCGAAGAAGCTACTTTTTCCCATTAACTGACATCGTCGCACCCTCCAAGAGAGCAAGATGCGACGTCGTAGGTTGCATGAGTGCAATCTGTGACAACCTCTCAAAACCTAGCATGAATGCAATGGTATCTCTTCCAAGTTAATGACTTAGCCAATGGTACTTTAGGGATGTATACACTGAATCTCATGATGGTAGGATTTTAGGTGTAACAGAATTCCCCCCAAAGCATGAAGCTATTGAAAATTGAATAGGTGAAATGATTTGACATAAAGGAATGGAAATGGCTTGTCAGATGAAGGACACTGCTGTAGTACAACTGAATCTGAGTACACGGTCTCATATGACGTACAACACGGATTCTGACCAATACAATGTAGATCCATGGTAGTAATGATCGATTGAACACAATCATGGCTACTAGACACAAGCGTAGATCCATGATGAGATGATAACATAGCTACGACCAATACAAATGTGGATTCATGTGATATGACTCAATACAAAACTCCATCGCAACCTGGGTAAACATAACTCCCCAGGGTCTTCAAGCTGAACCCGCAATGATACGAATCTATCCATGTGATTACAAATGTCTTGGCATCGAACATGGTAGAAACCACTTGATTACCGGTCATTGATGTATACCGTTAACAAGTGCGAGGGAAATCACCATTAATGTCAATGATCCCCAAGGTATCACAGTACATATCATCAGGCATGAATAAATGAGTTGAAGTCGAACGCAAGATGAAATCTTTCAATCAAGAGTCAATGATGTAAACTCATGTTGAAAGCGAGGTAATCTACCATTGAGGCATGCAGGGCCAAGGTACTTGGTTGGTTTCTGGATCCAATCCTTGGATGATGTGTTGAAGTTGACAAGGATGAATCCGTCCAAGGAGGGCCATGATGACTCCCCCATCATCGACACGAAACACGACAAAGGATGTGTAGAGCAGATCGGATGGTATAGTGACATGTAATATTGACTCATAGTAAATCGACATGATGGAAGGTGTACATACTGCAGATAATGAATAGTGGAAGTATTCTTGAACATGGGCATGGCATACCTTGGCAGTATTGACTTGACGAGTTATGGTACCAACTCCTAATGCAACTGATGGTGGAAGCGTTCTTTGAATGACTCAAAGGAGTAACAAGACTCAGGAAATAGGCGAAACTCAAGGACAAACGGATGATCCAAGTGCAGTATGCAAATGTAAATGAGTGCCATGTTGAAGAAATGACTAGATATTGTCACTGATAAAGGGTGTAACATAAAAGATTTCATTTTTCCCCATCATGAATGATGAGTGCCTCATGTGTTTTTTACGAGCTTGACGAGGGTAAACAGATGCTCGGTATAGCTCACCTCATAGATGAGTCCAATCCCAAATATTTTCCAAACCTGGGATAGGAAGGGTTCGTCCCATGGCAGGTCTTTCAATGTGAAAGTTTAACGAGTCCATAGAAGGTAAACTTGATCGTCATTTCATGTTTAGAGAGTCTGAAAAGAACTAAAGAAGACTCCAACGGTCCTTTTTTGTAAAGTTAGCCTCATCGCCAAAAAAAGGGTAAAACAATGCGGGAGAGGACTCTTACAGTCATGATTGGCTGGAGTATACATTTTTCGTAAGTAGTGCCCCCTGGTCCGAAAAAGGGGTAAACTATCACCAGGAAGACGACCATTCAAATTCTTTAACAAGCATGAACACGACAAGTTCGCTTGGCAATCTTTTCATATTTCGAGAGCCTGAAAAGAGCTTAAAGATAGACTCCAAGGGGGTTCCTTTTCCGTAGGAGTTTAAGGAGCCCGGAAAAGTGATAAATCGTAACTTGGTAACTTATTCTCATAGTTTCAAGAGCACAAGAAAGAACAAAGAGTAAGCTCATTAGCATTAAATAATTACAATCTAGTGAATGAAAAGATAGCGACAAAATACACAAGGGGTGTTCATACTTGAGATGATTGTTCCAACGCGAAAGTGGCGTAAGAAGACACCTAATGACTCCTGTACACTCGAAAACTAGGTCAAATGGTCAACCAAGTGTTCAAATGCAATAAAAAATGATTTAAGCTATAACAAATGACCTAAAGGGCATCAAATATTTGAAAAAAGAATATTCCTTTAATCTATAAATAGAAAAATGGACCAAATAGAGTCACCATTGTTTTATTTTCCAAATTTGGGAGGAGAAGTGCCATTTGGAGCCAAAAATTCACTTGTCAATTCCGGGAGCTACGAATGACCATTTCACCCACCGTGTGGAGCAGGTAACTCTAAACTTCATCTAGCATAATTGTAGTGGTTTACATTTTTTATTTCTATTCATTTTTTTGGGTTTTGAGTGGATTTGTGGAGGGCTATTGCGTCCTTGGGTCATCGTAGGTGGCCTTTACGGGAACTGCGATGAACTTGGGTCGTCGTAAATCCAGCAAAGGTGGACTACGACGACATCGCACTGTCATAATTGATGGGGTGCAATGGCGGAAACGTCCATCCCAACCATCAAACCAAGCCCAAAAAATGACCTTCTAGTGGTTGAAGTGAGTATTAACAGTGTTTAAACTCTCCTTTTGGCAGGTTACAAGCAGCCAAAATGGTCTTGGAGTGGCAAGAATGGGAGCATGAGGTAGACGATATGCAAATTGAAAACGATCCATTGTGTGTGACATCGTTGAGGAACTGTGGTCTTTTAAAGTTCTTTGAGATACAGGGCATGAGAGCCCAAATCCCCTTGTTGATGCACATGCTTAGATATTGGGATGGGGCTCAACAATATTTTGTGATCGGTGAGCACGTGCTTACTATAGATGTCAAGGACATCTATTTTCTGACTGGATTGTCCCAAAGGGGGGACAATGTGCTTCTTACTGGATCACGGGGAAGTGATCAAACCGTAGAGGACATGATCCAACAACACTGCACTCCTCTCGCTTGTGCCTCTAGTGGGAAGATTCCCATAAAAGATATGCGAGAGCATCCATTGCAAGCCATTCTCTTCACCATTACGAGGATAGCAGGGAGTCAGGATCCTCACTTGGCTACTCGGTCTCAGATGCTATATAAGGAGGGCTGTATGTCTCCGAATATCTTCAACTGGTGCGAGAGACTCCTCGTGAACATTCGAGCTCAACTGACCAAGTGTCGGCAAGGAGAGCTCAAACAGTTCGGTTATAGATTGATAGTGTTCTCGTTCTTATTGGAGCGGGTTCCCCTTCTGTGCCCGCAGGTGCCATTGGATGACAGGGATCCTAGGGATCCTCACATGGCTAGATGGACATAGGTGATGGCCCAACATGGTGGGGTTCCCATAATATCATATGGTACTGAGTTCTTCAGCTGGCTAGAGGGCCATTACTTATGGTAGAGGATTACCCGTACAGTGGTACAAACTACCGAGATGACCCAGACTTAGTACTAACTGAGGGAGCGGCATTGGGATACATAGGTAAGAACAATAACCCTTGTACTTTTAAATTTTTGTGCATTTATGATTTTTTTGTTATAGTGATGACGAGTTAACAACATGTGTGTGCAGATGTGGGCCATGTATGACCAGTGGGAGTCTCTCTTCTTGCGAGGAGAGAGAGAGGAGAAGGAGCAGTCATGGCTCCAGCCGTACATGCTACCATCACAGAGATGGATGGAGTTTATGCGAACCTAAGTGGGTAGATGCTAAACGTTCCCAAACCGACGGTAGATGAGGTACCACGACCCATGCAGGTGTATACGGTTGGAGCAACTGCGTGCTTCAATGAGCTGCTTCGCAGGTTTGCGAGAGCAGTTGACTGTTTCCACACTCAGCAGGCCAAAGCTATTAGACCTAGGGGTGTATGTGCCAAGCGCTAGGCCTGGTGTTGTTATCATGTACTGAGAGCTTAGAGGCCTCAGATTTTTGTACTTACTGAAAGCTACGAGGCTTCATATTTTGTAGAGACTCACTGAAAGTCATCGTGTTTCAGATTTTGTACCACCACTACTTTTTATGATGATATATATACAGACATTCCGGCGGTTTATACATTATGTGTCTTAAATGGATGAATGGTGTGATCTTGTTTATGTGTTTCCTTATAAAGTGAGTTATTTACATGTTATGTCTACTTTCAACAATTCATGAATATGTTTATGTGTGTGCAATGTACCAATCTAAGATGAAGTTGGCCATAGAGTCGGAAACTGTGTTAACGTCTCGTGGAATGTGTAGGTACTGAATGGACTCAAAGGACCTTTCTAGAAGACGGACTCGTCTGTAGAGACAGATTAAGGTGGGATCATGGATAGCGTAGAATCGGTTAAGATGAGAGACCACTAGTTGAGAATCCAAGTGGATGACAACATGGTCCATACCCAAATAAATAGCGTCACTTAGGGTTCGAATGACTGCTTTATGTTCTGTAGCATTGTTGGTCGCGAAACCTAGACACATTCCCCTTGAGATGATGAGCTCGCCAGTAGGTGAATAGAGTAGCCAGGCTGCCGAAGCAAGGTTACGGGTATGCAGAATGGCGCCCTCCACGAATCCATAGCATGTTTCCATCTGCACACGCAGACAGAACATGGTATAAGAAATGAAACAAGATCTAAACACGCAACAAATCAAAGTGTCACACCATACAAAAAAAAACACACGCCATGTATAGTATATACAAAAGTACTTATGTGTGAAAGACTCAGGCATAGTACCTCTTTAGGTAGAGCCCATTGTGGGGCTCACCCAAAGATATCCCATCGTAGTCTTCAAGCTCATAAGCTCCCTTCTCCAAGACGTGTTTCACTATGTACGATCCATGCCACATGGAGTCGAACTTTCCTGCCCCCATCTTATCATGTTTTTGGTCATATGTGAGGACCAAATCTCCCTCGCTATAGGTGTGAGGTTCTACCAACTTGTCGTATTGCGCTTTGATGTGTTTCTTATGAGCCTCGTTGGCAAGAGCGACATCTCGGCGAGTCTCATCGAGCTCAGATAGGTAGAGGAAGTGTTCTTCCTCAACAGTAGTGTTTGGGAGAAGTTCGATGGCGAGCTTGAGGGATTGAATCTTGCACTCAATAGGAAGGACCGCCTCCAATCCATACACTAGTTGGAAGGGAGTAAATCCAGTGGCGGTTTTAATGGAGGTTCAATTAGCCCAAAGTGTGGAGAAGAGCATGTTATGCCAATTGACCTTGTGCATACCCACCATACGTTGGACCATAGTTTTCAAGACCTTGTTAATGGCCTCGACCTGTTCATTCGAATGTGGGTAGTATGGTGTTGAGTTTTCATGGATAAAATCCAATCTATCGCTCAAATCGTCGACCATATGGTTCATAAAGTGAGAACCATGGTCAGTAACTATCGCTTGATGAACTCCAAACCACGCTATTACATGATTGAACATGAAGAGTGCGGCGGTATTTCCATCGTTCATGTATGTAGGAATTGCCTCGGCCCACTTTGTAAAGTAGTCCACAGCTACAATGACGTAACTATGCCCCCTAGCCAAGGTAGGCTTACAATGCATGAAATCAATTCCCCATTTAGCGAAGGGGCCAACGGAAATAACCAAGTATAACGGGGCGGGATGGATGCACTTTTTCGTATGAAAATGTTGACATGGAGCACATTTTTTTACGGCCTCGATGCAATCTTTGAAGATAGACAACCAATAATATCCTGCACGCAAAATATTCTAGGTTGTATCCATCCTACAGAGGTAACCATCACATGCCCCAGCGTGATAGTCATTCAGAATGTGTTCAGCCTCATCATGAGTCAGATAGCGTCGAAGAATAGAGTCGATACCACAACAGTACAAAGTATCACTGATGATTAGATAATACTTTGCATGGTGGCGTATACGACAATGGTCATCACGAGACAATTCGGGGTTGAAACGTTGGGTCTGAAGATATAATGTGATATCTCCATACCATGGATCAGACGTACTGATAAGGAACAATGACTCACCAGAAAAGAGTCATTGGGCTCAGATTCTACATCAGTATAGGGGAGGTCGCAGATGAGCTCAGCAAACACCAAAGAATTTTTTGACTTGTCTTTTTTTAACAGAAGATCAAATTCTTGCAGTATCACAATCCAGCGTGAATACTTGCCCCCAAGTACATGACAAGTCAGAACGTGGTACATGGGGTTCGAATCAACGATGATGGTGGTGGTGCGGAGAAAAATGTAATGTCGAAACTTCTGCATGGCTATGACTTCCGCGAGAGCAAGCTTCTCAACATGTGAATAGCGAGTTTCAACGTCAATAAGACCTTTACTGGCATAGTATATTACATGTTCTTGGGCGTTGTGGTCTTCCTGTACCAAAACCATGGCGATAGTGGTGTCGGAAGCTGCGAGATATAAAATGTAATCTCGATAGTAATTCGACGGTTGGATCACAGGGGCATGCATAATGACATGTTTCAAACTATCAAAAGATCATTGAGCTTGGTCATCCCATATGAATGGGACATCCTTTTTCATCAATCTCATGTATCCTTGCGTTTTTTGCACGAAATTATAGATGAAGCACCGTAAATAAGTTGCTCTTCCTTGCAGACTCTGAAGTTCCATAATGTTGGTTGGAGGTGGAAGAACGATGATGGCTTCCACCTTCGGGGTCCAAGTGAACATGTCTCAGAATCGCTTGAATAAGGCCGTGGCGGCGATGACTTCTTTAGGGGAACACTTATGGCCTAACTGAATGTGTTCCACTACACTAGGAGTAACCAAAATATCTATCAAAGTGGTAGGCTCAATGTTGGCTAAGTTACCTTCAAAGTTCGTTCGACACGCGAGTATCGAGGATTGAGAGATAGAGTAGACATCCAGTGTAAAGATGGTGTGAATGTTGTTCTCCACAGTATCCAACAAGGGAAGAAAAGACGAATGATGGTGGAGGTCTTCCCACATAGGATCATTTGCACTCATGATTTCCATAATGGACTCGTCAGAATGAAAAGTCCGTAGCAGAGGATCAGATGATGTCCATTGTAGAGAGCAGGAGGTTGAGGCCACAACTAAGTGGTCCTCCGGTGCTGACTAGACAACCTCATACATGAGTTCAGTGGGTGACAAAGGCATAGTGTCTCCAATCAGGTGTGTGGTGGCTTCATCAGGTACAAGCCATGAATCAGTGGAGTTAGGGATAGATGAAATCTGCGAGGAGATCATGTTCACCGTGGCAACATGGTTTGGGGGATCCGAAGTAGGAAAGATGCCCATAAGGGATGAATCCTTAAGGAGGCCAACTCCCACACTCTCATACTTTTGTGAAGATTGTCCAATTGAAGGAACGTTATCGCCTGGGTGAGTAGTGGTGTCAGGTGTGCAGAAATCCAGTTGGTCGACTGTGACATTTCAGCCTTAATGGGGGAATTGTACTATGTGGAAGACAGATGATGCTACCGCAGTCATGGCGTAAAACCAATTATGACCAAGCAAAATGTTATAATCTAACGGGACAATGACCACTTCCACGTTAAGGGTTGTGGTCTTTCCCCCCAACTCGACTAGTAAAGCTTGTAATAACGCATGAGGTTGAAAGCCACGTTTGTCGAAGGCTCTCAAAGTTGTAGGAGAATGGTTCAACTCAGGAGAACCAATGGCTCTCCAGCATACACTTGACATGACTGACGTACAGGCTACTTCGTCCAAAACGGTATGATGTATTTTCTTCCCAGCAATGTTTGTAGCAACTTGAAATGCCAATTGATAGGAGAGCCTCAGTTTGAAGTATTCTAGCCGGAACATGATGGTATTCGATGAATCCGGGTCAACTGCACCGATGACAGCAAGGAGAGTCTTGCGCTGATTCGGACAGTTTTGTAAGACCTCGAGCATCGAAATAGCACAAGGAGCTTGTGCTAGGTCCTCTACAATGTTGTAGTTTTGAGCAGCTTGAGCATTAGGATTGAAAACCGATTTTCTAATCGTGCTCTTGGGTGGACACAACACTGACTCAAATGAGGACTTCTCAATGGTGAGAGAAGTAGCAAGTACGGTGACGTTAGGCATCGAAGTGGAAGATTTTTTAGTATTACTTCCAACGGGTTCCTTTGCCAGAATAGAGTCATATGAACGAGAACGGGTGTTCAAGTTGATAGTTTCGCTATGCATCATGAGAACATGTGCGGTGGTGGATGCTTCTCCTTGGGAAGAAGAAGTGTGAGCGATCGACTACTGATTTTGAGTAGGGAAGGGATCGTTAAGAACTTTGGGTGTGGGTTTTCCCTTAAGAAACTTTTGAACTTCGTCTCTATGGGGGCACTCTTTAGAAAAGTGATCATCACCACACAGTAGGAAATGATACTTCAAATTCCTTTTCTGTTTGGTATCATCAGGGGTGCTCTTTTGTTCCTGTTGGGTGGAAGATTTCTTAGGTTTCCCTTTGTTCTTCTTCTTACCACCAGAATTATGAGGTGAAACTGATGAAACATAATTCACTTCTTCAATGACAGCAGGAGTGGATGATTTGGTGGTGCCATTACCAGCCTGTGTTGGTGATGGGGAAGAACCTTGGGGGTTCAACGAACCAACAGTTTGAGAGGACGGCTAGGTGTGAAGGGATCCAATGATGCCATCAACTTTGGGTCCCTTGGGTGGTTTCGCGGGGTCGTAAGTGTTGCGTGGTGCATCAAGAAGAATATCAAACAACGTGCCAGATTGAGCATAGACTAGGTCTAGCAAATGGGCATGATCGATGGCTTGTTCCTCAGTGACAGCGCCACCCATGGCAACATCCCATGCTATCGTAGGAATGAGAGACTTCGTAAACCAGTCTGCTAGGAGTTGATCTGGAATAGGAGCCTTAATGAGAACTCATCTTTTCCGCCACTCATGTATATGATCTCATATATGAGTAGTGGTATTTTGATGGAGCGAGGTTAAAATCTCTGTACTAGTTTCATACCATATAGGCAGCTGGAAATGAGTCAAAAAATTCATAGCAAGAGAACCAAAATTAGGAAAAGAATGAGGTGGTAATTTAATATACCACTTGGCAGTCGAACTAGTGAGAGTTTGTTGGGATAACTGAAGACGGATCGATTCGTCCATCAAGGAGTTGGATGAACACCATAAGTGGTATGTCATCACGTGGTTTTTAGGATCCTCACTCGGCTTACCATCAAATTTTGGGATATCTGACGGAATTTTTACCGGAATGGCTGGCCAATTAGTTCTGTGGTAAATGGGGTTGTTGGTCAAGCGAGATAGGTCGGGTAGATCCAAAGTATCCGAAAAGTGCAGCTGCGGATTAGGCTGTGAGTACTAATTGTATGGATAAGGCGTGTAAGGACCAACGAGACCTTGTATCAACTGACCATAGTGTGTTCTAGGAGGAAACTGGTCGTAGGTGTATGGGCCACCTGGACCAAATGTAGGTCTACCGCCATAGTAAGGTCATCCATTACCATAATAAAGTGGCCCATTACCATAAGGTGGGGGCCTGCCTCTGCCGCTGGGAGGGGGTGGGACGCCTCCGAATGGTGGGGGTCCACCACCACTGCTAGGGTAGGATGGATCACTGCCGCCTCCACTGGGAGGAGGTGGTGGTCTTCTACCACCACCAGAATAGGACGGGCCTCCACCACCTTCGCAAGGAGGGGGTGGTGGGCCACCACCACCACCGGAAGGGTAAGATACTCCTTTGCCACCTCCACCATAGTAGGGTGGTCGTGCTCCACCACCACGACCACCAGGATGAGAAGGTCCTCCACCACCACCACCGGGATGGGATGGTCCTCCACCACCACCACCGCCACGAGGGGGTGGTGGTCCTCCGCCGCCCCCACCAGGGTGGGTGGGCCATGATGACCGAAATGAGGTGGTCCTCCGCTAGAAGGTAGAGGTCTGCCTCCTCCAGAGTTATGTGGGGGCCCGCTGCCTCCAATGGGAGGTGGGGGTGGACCAAACGGGGGTGGAGGGACTTGAGGGACTGTAAGTGGCAGTCCATGTTGTTAAAAATTTTGCTATCCCCATAGAGTGTAAGGATTGTCGAGGTAAGGTACCCCGTAGAGCGCATTTCCAGGATTAAGTTGATCTAGCACAGGGTTAGGATGACCTGGATATGCTTGACTCGATGCAGGTTGAATTACATTGGATGGTCCCCCAACATGGGATAGTTTCGTGGTGGAAGGTCCGAGAGGTACGGAATTTCCAACGAAAGGCTCGATGGGAACTCCTGCGGAAGTATTATGGTTAAGAGACGGGGATTTCCCCCCAGCAACAACTTGCTGACCACTAAGGAATGGTTGACCCAACACTGGTTGTTGATTATTCACCGTAGGATTGACGTTACTCGTAAAAAAGGTAGAGGGTAAATAGTATCCTCCCCTCGAAGTTTGGGGTGGGGGAGGAGTAGGTAACGTAACCGTGGTGACCACAGATGTGCTGGACTATTGTTGTTCAACAGGTTGGGTTGTCATGGGTACTAAAATGGTCTCATGTATAGGAGATGTTCGTGCAAGAATGGATGGTTGACCAGTTTCAGTAGTGGTCACGTGTTGCATGGATGATTCTAGTGACTCAGAAGATAAAACACGACTTGGGATTGGTTGGTAAGAGTATAACGGCGGGTCTTCTACCCTTTGTGAAAGACTTTATCTTCGAAGTTCATCACCCCTAACACGTAATTGTTCCAAATGATCATGAATAGGTGCGAATATTTCTTCAGGGGTAGGCCAACTGGGTGGGGATGCAATGGAAAAATGGGCCGCTAGGTGGCCTAGAGAAGATGTCTAATAAGTCACTGAAGAACAAGCAGATGTTGTGGGGTCGTCCTGGGGTTGATTTATCCATTCCAACGATCTAGGCTCTCCCATCGAAACGAGAGGTAAGTCTTGTGAAGTGGGGAGTTGTGCTTCTTCACCCTGCGAGGGGTGAGAGATAGGAGAATCTGGAGGAGTATGAGGAAACAAAAGTACTCCAACATTCAAAGTGAGGTTTTCCACTTCATGTGACCTGACCCTGGCTTGTGGATCCATCCTTACCTTCGAAATTATCTCCTGGTTAAGGGGATATTTGGGTGGCAAATTCTGATTCCTACAAGACTTTCTCCAAGGAAATTCAGCCAGAGTGACTGAAACAAAAATTTTCTCCTAAGGCAAGCTATACAAAAGAAAAGCAAACCAGAAAAAACTGTACACAAACTAAGGCCACAAGAAAACTTATGTTATAAGAGTGGATTCACAGGTCTGGAACCTCATAGGATTGTCAAGGCTTCACAAATCATTATATACCGCAGGGTCCAACAGTAAAACACGACAAGGAGGATTGGGACCGTACCCTTGCTTGAATACTCGATTACCTGGACGGTACGTGCGTAGTAATATCCCTGGATGGAAATAAAATATTTTTGATCTTTCAATGGATGCGTCAAAATAACAATTTGATAACAGCGATGCTTTTAAACATAAATACTGAACTGAAAAGATTACTTGCAACACTCCAATAACTCAAAAAATCTCAAGAGAAAGAGAGCACTTAATAGACTGAAAACACACACAAACACTCAAACTCAAACAGTAATAGGCAACACTAAGGCAAGCAAAGCTCAACGAATGAATGCAAATGAGGTCTGGAAACCAATCCAATACAATGATCAGATCTGGAAAGGAGAGGAGGGAATGCAAGGGTGAGTGGATGCAGGTGGGGGAGACGAAAGTGTCCACCACTATCAAATCCTAGACTTGTCCAAGATGGAACCCAAAACAACTCCAAACAAAACCAAACAACTCAGTCACACAAAGCAAAATGGGATCTCTGATTGGATCTTGCAGTATAGAGAGAGTTTGCATACAAACCAACACTCAAAAACAGAAAAGAGAAAGGGTGCTTGTATGGCAATTTTGATAGATCGACGCAGTCTGTGCTTGTACACAGTGCGACGTCGCAGTTCAGCAATGCGAGAAGTGCGACGGTGTCGCAGAATACCAATGGAAGGGTTGCAACGACTGACTAATAGGAAAATAACAGAGATAAAAAATGACACAGTGTCGCTCTGTGTATACTAACCAGGTGCGACAGGCGAGATCTAAGTTCAAAAAAGAGCCAAATATCCAAGTAATGAGAAATGAACTGGCTTGAAAATGAAAAGTACAAACTCAGAGGAAGGTAATCAGACTCTTCAAAGTGAAGATTTGATGGTGAAACCAACTTAAGAGGCTAATGACAAATAAAAAAGGCTTGGCAAGAAATCAACTGAAAACAACATTCAAATTGACACTACAAAGCAATGTTCTTCCCCAGTATGGTCGCCATATTTATTTGATGGACAATCCACTCGAGCGGATGCGACCCGGATCTCCCTAGCTCAAAGTGAGTCTAGAACAAATAGTACATACTATAAACCACTTTCCTAGATCTAATTAAGGATCGAGTCACTAGATGTCTTACCTTAGACTTGAAGTCCTTTCTCCTGGATGCTGTTCCATGCCTTGCAGTCAACAGATCTCAGCTACAAGACCTGTCAAGATACACAGAACAATGCAAACAAGTAGAGAACATCTATACAATAATAGATCTAAGTAAACAGTTAAGCAGGTAAACTACACAATATCATCAAATTCACAACAATATTGGTGGAAAGCTTTTATATTACCGTAAAATAGAGGGAAAGTACATAGAAGAATGATTACAACCTAGGCTTAACGTAGCAATCCTTCTCCATCCAAGCCAATGCCATATCCTCCCAAGGAATTATGAGTCTTTCAATGGATGAGTAGAGATCTCTCAATGATGATATCACCATCATGTAGACACTATAGACTTCCTCCCTTTAGAGAGGGGTAGATCTTTGCTTATATAGGACTAAGTGGATAGGGTATGGATAAGATAGGTTGAGATATGGTAGGAGAGAGATAGGGGATCCTCCCAAGAGGTTAGGAACCAAGTGCCAACTCTCCCAAGAGGCCAGGGATAAGGATCGAAGTCTGCAGGATTTGAGAATGAGCTCGAAGAAGCTATTTTTTCCTTTAACTGACATCGTCGCACCCTGCAAGAGAGAAAGATGCGACATCGCACGTTGCATGAGTGCAGCCTGCGACGACCTCTCAAAACCTAGCATGAATACAATGGTATCTCTTCCAAGTTAATGACTTAGCCAATGGTACTTTAGGGATGTATACACTGAATCTCATGATGGTAGGATTTTAGGTGTAACAGTCATCAAATGAGAAATCTGGTATTATTACAACTAGTTCTGCCTATAATATTATTGTTCAAGAATCTAATTTTATTGTTCCTAAGTGGTGGTATAAAACACTCTGGAAATGGAACCTACCTTTAAAAATAAAATGATTTTTGTGGTTTTCCTTTGAAAACAGTCTAAAGACTTGGGACAACCTCATAAAAAGAGGATGGTATGGGCCTAACTTATGTTATTTATGTAGAAGCAATCCATAATATGTGGAACATATCACGATTGAGTGTTGTTTTACTAGACTAGTCTGGAATGCCATTTCTAATAAACTCAATATTCAAAATAATTGGGGACATAACATGTTTGAACAAAACTTCTACATATGGATGAAAAATGGCAATGACGATGATACTCTACCAACATTTATTGCTCGGAATATATGGTATACTAGGAACAAATGTATATTTGAGGACAAGAAACTTGTTGTGAAGGATGTTTGCATTTGCATGCTTAGTTTATTCAAGGAGTATATGAATGAAGATCTACAAATAAATGACATGAGACAAGTACAACCTCTTCTTGTTTTACATTATGCTTCAGGCTTCTTTGATGAGGAAACAAAATATGAGATTTGTGCAGCTGGGGCAATCCTTCATCTAAATGAATCTCATAATTTCAAATTTTAGTTCAATTGTGGCTCAAGTACAAATACTAAAGCATAATTGCTAGGACTATGGTGTCTCTGCAAGATGGCAAGATTTTTTGGCATAGATACACTTCATGTATTTGGTGACTCTATGGTTATCATAAACTGGGCACGCCATAGTACAAAGTTGTAGGCTGTCACATTACTGAATTGGTGCAAATACACAGAAGATCTTACTGACTCTTTCCATTGGATTGATTTCAAACATATTTATAGAGAGTTAAACAGAGAAGCCGATATTCTATCCAAAGATGCTTTGGCAGGCAAGGAAGGATATGTCAAATGGGAGGAATATTTCGATCATTCCTTAATTAACAATGGCAGGGTAAACTTTTATATGATGTAACTTTGGTCAGAATGCTTGTTGTGATTGTTGGTTCTGAATTCTCAGTTTTTGGGGATTGAACTATACAGTCAAATGGTAAAAAATTGAAAGTTAAATGGTAAAAAATTGAAAGTTGAAGTTTTAATGATTGTTCAGAATTATATATTTTTTTGTTGAATACATACAATCGATTCTATGGACTATTTATTAAACTTAAGATGTACTTATTCAATTATGAACAACAAAGATATGATTTTTTTCCTACTAAAAAATCTAAATAATAAAATTAGATTATCCCTAATGATAACATGAAAAAGTTAACATTTATACTAGTCTATCAAGAACCTTTGAAATTATGCCCTTGAAAAAGACAAAGTGACAAATTAACTTAAAAAGCTTTCCTCGCAAGAACCTTTGAAATTGTGCCCTTGAAAAGTACAAAGTGAGAATTTAAGCTAAAATGCTTTCCAATCCATTGGGTCAGAAGAAGGAAGATTCATCGTATGATTTAGATTAAAAACATGTTGAAACTTCTCCCTTTCATGTGTTGAAATGAATAGTGGAAAAAGTCAATAATATAAAATAATTTAATTTAAAATTATAATATAATGAAAGATTAATATAAAACTTTTTAGCTGTAGAAAACACTAATGTTTGACTACTTAATTTAATAAAGTATATTAACCTACGTAATCAAACATATTAAATATCAAATTGGGATCATACAAACAGCAAATTTATAATAAAATATATACGAAGTTGGAATCAAACACACAGCAAATTTATAATAAAAAAATCGTCAAAATGGAGCGATTTCTGAGTCTTAAAACCACGGACAATGTTGGTGAAATTGTCGGCAGAAGCGTTGAAAAATTCAAAAGCGGCCGCCAATGGTAGAACAGGTCAACGGTTTGGCACGCCTGTCCACATTGGGAAACCAGACAAAACTATACAAATTTGCATTTGAAGTTGGCAAAAGTTGACCATTTAGTTTTATATTTTGGTTCAACTTTGTATACTTGACAGATCACTGTACATCTTGCGATGCTCAGTTCTTCCTTTTGTCTTTGTCTGAGCGAGCGCGTAGAAATGTTAGAGAGGAGTAAGCTATTCTACTAAAAGTTTGACCAAATTTTGCGGCATGTGCAGAATTTTCTTATGCATAAAAATGTCTGTATGGAGGAAGTTTCACTTATTTATGATTTTCAATGGCAGAACAACAGTTTTACCCAAATTCTGAATAGATAAATTTTGATTTGTTCAACTGAATTGAACAGAAGCTTTTCGTTGTTCCCTGCTACCCAGGCCAGAATATAGCAGCGAGTAGCCTTCTGTAAATCTATATGGCCTTTCAACAGTGACATAGATATACAGTTTGATTTGGTTTGTTTGTTTTGTTGGCCTATGTTTTTGAAAGAGAATCTGCTCTCTACAGTTCTCTATTCTGGTATATTCTGTTCTGTTCTATCTTAAGGAGAATCTTCTCCATAAAGTCTCTGGTTTGGGTTGATTATGGCAATGGAATTAGATCAATTAGGATTGGATGAGAGTTATATTAGCCAGCAGAAAAGCCCCTTCATACTGGAGTCCATGAAAAATAATCCCAATTCTGGACAGAAGATGGCCATAAATAGCATGAAAAATAATCCCAATTCTGTACAGAAGATGGTCATGAATGGCAGGTTGGATAGAGTTATAGAGATTGATCTGGTTGGTAAGCTGGAAGATCAAAATGGTGAAAGGGATGAAGATTCTGTGTTAGATTTTAAGAAGTATATTAATATATCGGAGGCCAAGAATAGAAATAAGGATTTGGTGTGTGATTTACAGCAATGTAAGGAACATGAGTGTGAGGCTGCGGAGACTTCTAAACAGATTCATGGTATTTATAAGTATGATAAACCTGATTCCTCAAGGATTGCAACGCCTGTTATTTCTCAGATCGATGAACAAAAGAAGGTAAGATTTATGTCTGATTTTTTTCCTGTTAGATCATTCCTTTCATTGTAAAATACTGTTTTAAACACAATCATGTTTGGTATCAAGTGTTCATGAGTTGTAAATGGTCTTTGGGTCGTAATGAAGATCTCTTCTAATTATGGCATATGGGATGATTCATTGAGAGAAACCCTTCGAAGGCCAGATCTGAATCAAATTGATAGTTTTATTAACATTAACATTGTGTTGATAATTCTGGAAAGTTGAAAAGAGAATAGATTGTACTGGATTTCTCACATCTTAATCAAATTAATAGTTCTTATTAATTGTGTTGATAATTTTGGAAAGTTATTGTATAGAAATTTAGATAAACCAATCAATTAATATTAACATTTCACAAATCTTAATAGTGTGTAGAGGCTGACAGTGAATCGTTGACTGTGTAATTCAGTACCCCCATTTTCATTGTATGAATGACTTATTTATTCGATTGTTTGTTAACAGATTGAAATTTATTTGATCGTTTGTTAACAGATTGAAATTTTACAAATAGAAATGGGCCGAATCAAGGAGGAAAACGATAATTTGAAAATGGATTTGTCTCGGAGAATAAATAATTATCGTAATCTCGAGATGCATCTGTTCAGTGTTATGCAGCAACAGGAGGAACACAACCCACAACTGAGAGGGCAGGTGAGCTTTAATAAATATCTACAATATCTCATCATTAACAATCTAGAGTCACACACATGAGAGTGTTGTTGCAATAGGATTGCTGAGACCTTAAATTTTATATTTACTTACTTATAGGTGCTATTTGATAGAGATAAACTGTATTAATACATCATATAACAATTAGTTTTCCATTTTTCAGGATCTGCAAGGCCTTCAAGATGAATCACAACTAGTGGCTCTTTCTCTCTGCACAAATCCATCAGCTAAAGGGCGCAGTAAAGAAGAAACTGCGGGAGCTCCAGAAACTGAAAAATTGCAGCTTATAGAAAATCAAGGAAGACATGTGAGGTCAAGGAGTGTCGATGGGGTTTCAGTAGAGAATCTCAGAGACTTAAAGCTATCTTTAGATATCAAGGACGAAGAAACAAGCCGAGAATCTGGTGATGAAGGGAATCTTGCAACCAGAAGTGGTACTCCTACTCCTACTAGATCAGATGGCGGTTTAGTAAAGATGGATTCCATGGATTTGCCAAACGTCGAAAGGCAGCCATGTCTTAGCCCTGAAAATAGTTCTCAAGTTAAGAATGGTGATGAAAATATGTATGAACAAGAAGATGGATCTTGGTCGCCAAACAAGAAAATGAAGACTTCACATGACACCGACATTAACTCAGAAACTGTTCCCAATATGAGAAAAGCCAGAGTATCTGTGCGGGCTATATGTGAATCAACAACGGTAAGACTCAGATTCTTAGATTTTTCCAAAAAGCTTTTTACAATCTTCCCAAAAGTTTTCTATAATTTTTCCACACAGCATAAAGCTTTCTACAGTAATTGTTTCACACTATTATATTAAATCATGTGTAAGTTTGAATATACATGCATTTCAACTATATATATTACAATTTTTTTGATAAATCTTCTCTTATTGAGATATTAAAATATAGGTTACTGTACCATAGTACTATATTAAATGCCATGTAAAGTGGATATATAATTTAGATTTGAATCATTTCATTTATATATATATATGTTAAATGTCATGTAAAGTGGATATATAATTTAGATTTGAAGCATTTCATTTATATTTATATTTATATTTATATATGTTATATATGTTAGTACAGTTATTTGATTTGTGGTTGGTAAATATTTATAGGTTACAGTTAAGTGCGATGACCAAGTTATCTCTTTTTACTTGTTTTTCATACTTAGTTATAATCATATGTTATCTATGTCTGACCTACTTGTCACTTTCTTTAGTTAAATAGGTTGTCTATCACTACCTTTAATCGTGCATCAACTACCACTTATTATATATATATATATATTATAATTGTTTATTTTCAATTTTGAACGCCCATAAAATCAATCTGGACAAGACACTTGTCCCATCCTCCTTAAATCCAAGCAAAACATAGGTGTCCACCCCAAATTCTAAGATATAAACTCCTATGGATGTAATTACAATCTTTGAGTAATATTTATTATCTAGTTATACTTGTTTAAATTATCAAGTCTTAATAACTTAGTTGGTATTAGAGGATTCTATTTATTAGTTAATCTAGGGTTTCAAACTAGATAGCTATGAGAAAAAAGACCAAAAAAATCCAACCATGCTAAATGTAAATGTAAATACAATCCCCATATGATTTTAATGATTGAAATACTCCTTAATCAATATTGAATGATTTTGATAGCTTAAAATTTCAATTTGAATTTGGATGGCTTAAAATTTCATTTTCAATTTTGATGGCTTAAAATTTCATTTTTTCACGGTTCAAATTGCTCACATCAATCTACAAATACCAATATCACATCAATCTACTATTACTATTACCATATACACCTTGGTTCTTCAACCATATACCATCTATACAACATTTAATAATTATACTACTGCTAAATGCCAAATGTTTGAGATTTTGATCGTTTCTGTTGTAATAATTGATGTTTCAGATGAACGACGGTTGTCATTGGAGGAAGTATGGTCAAAAGATAGCCAAAGGCAATCCCTGCCCGAGAGCATATTATCGCTGCACAGTAGTCCCAGGATGTCCTGTCCGGAAGCAGGTCAGTATAATTCTAGTTACCTATCATGTTACATTCTGTGCTTGCACCACCATCGTTGATCTACTAACCCTAATGGGAAGGGTTAGTAGACTGTTAGATTATAAAATCAATGTGTGACTCTGTGATTATAGCGTAGGAGATTTTGTTTAAATCTTGTATTTCTGCCTATCTGCAGGTACAGAGATGTCCAGCAGACATGTCTATATTGGTCACAACATACGAAGGGACGCACAACCACTCCCTTCCTCCTGCTGCAACTGCCATGGCTTCCACTACTGCTGCAGCGGTTTGCATGCTTACGTCTGGATCAACCTCCAGCCTCGAAGCGATGAATGCCAATTCATATTTCCTTGGGGTTGGCAATAGCAAACTGGATCAATTCCTTGCAGCCAATCCTCACATTTCCATCTCAACCAGTTCCTTTCCCTCAATCACGATTGATCTTACAAATAATCCCAATTCACAGTCAAAACTACGCCTGGGTGCTGCTGGATCAACAGGAACGCCATGGGCCACCAGCTTCCCTTCTCAATTCCGATATCCATCGGCAGGGCCGAGCTTGATTTCTCATAACAGCTCAACAATGGGTTCCGACCATTTTTTGACACCGCCCTCAGGGTCAAATCTTTGGAATAATAATAATGTCTACTACAGCCAACCTCATGCATTCAGCAAGCCTTCAACTCTTTTTACTCAGCATAATGATCTGGCTAGCCAACAGTTCCAGCAACGAGCCCCACTTATTGATCCTTCAAGAGCGATTCAAGGAGCTTTATCAAGATCTTCAACCCAGACATTGATTCAGAACATCATGGCAGAGACAGTTGCAAAGTGCAATAATTCATCATCGGGATCACAGCATTTTTTAGCTGATACAGTCGGTGCTGCAACTGCTGCTATTACATCTGATCCCAATTTCACAGCTGCCCTTACAAATGCTATAACCTCCATTATCAGTCAAGATACTACTCAATCTCAGTCTGGATCAACAATGGTGAAATCAGTTCCCACCCTTCTTAGGTGAGGGAGTGGTAGGATTTCTCTAAACCCTTCGTCTTGCCGGGTTCATTCAAGGCCTGATCATGAAGGGTTGTAATGCGTTCTCGCAACATTTTGGTGTAGGTTTTGTTGTACATCAGATTTTATAAATTCAATATATTTTATAACATTTTTTATATCTTATTTATATTTTATAATTTGTATGCACATTTTTTATATCTTATTTATATTTTATAATTTGTATGCACATTTTTTATATCTTATTTATATTTTATAATTTTTATGTATGTGAGATTGAAGTTAAATTAATATAGATTTATTTTAAATTTGAATTAAACTTGGATTTATTAAATATTAGGGATCCAATTTCTTGAGGTATAATTATTTTTTAATCTTAAATTCAAAATATTTGATCCTTGCCTTGCTTGTTTTATAGATTCTAGTTTAAGTTTAAGTTTTTTTAATCTTAAACTCAAGAATTTTGATCCCTTAGTGTTAGATAAATCTGAGTTTAACATGGATTTTTAATTACTTTTCATTTAGTTATATTTTTTTGGTACAAAGATTAAATAATTAAAAAAAATGGAAATGAGTTGTAAGTTTTAGTGCTATAAAAATAATGAATCAATTGAATTAGAATTGAAGTATTTATAGTTTAGCTTAGAGTAATATCAATTCTAATTTCATTAATTTATATTTTTGGAATCTTATTTTTTAATTTTGAAATCAAGATAGTGATATTTTAAAATTTGCATTTTGCATTTTTGAAATTTGTTATTCTCATTTTTAGAGTTTGATTTTTTAATTTTTAAAATGGATATTTACCTTTCTTGTAACAACCTCAAATTACACCATATATTTTTTTATTTTTTAAAAATAAAGCTATTATACTTGGAATTATGATATTATTCAATTCCTTTTATGATAAATGTTATATAATCAATGGTGAAGCTCTTTCATGGAAAACCATGGTGAAACATTTGGTGGAACTCTAAAGTGAAAATCCTCACTGAATCTATGAGGTGGAAACTGTTTGTGAAGCTCTATGAGGTGAAAAACCTTCGGTGAAGCTCTTTCATGAAAACCCTTGGTGAAGTTCTTAAGTGAAAGAATATTTGGGTTAAACCTTAGGGGAAATTGTGGAAACTTGAGTGAAACATTAGGTGAAGCTTTAAGGTGAAAACCCTCGTTGAATCTATCATATGTGTGAAAGTAAAGTAAATTAGCATATGTGATCTTTAATTCAGGTGCATACGTTCCTTACCTATATGTATACATATTTATATTTTCACATAAATATGAATAATTCATCACATGGAGTTGGTAGAGAAACGTAGAGAAGGAGAGGCTAAACTTTATGAATATATAGAATCCTCAGAGAGGATAATAGATTTACATCAATCCAAAAACAAACATATGATAATATAAAAAAATTAGAGAACAAGGTAGAGATAATGGACAATGGAGATTAGACCACATGCAATGGAAACAAAAAAAACAACCGAACAATTAAGTTAAAAGATAGGATCAAAGAGTTAGAGAAAAAAATAAATCATAACCTAACCCTAAATAATATAGAAGGTAAATTAGATATCAAACCCATTAAAGAGGAAATGAGTTTAATTTGATAGCTTTAGACCACGAGTGTAACAAAATATATTTGAACCTCATAATTTTTTGTATAAAAGAGGAGGTAGAAGAGGATACATTAGCCATTGTCAAGACAAACATTCACAATAGATTACAAATTGAAACTATTAGTATCACCGAAGCAACAAGGCTTGGAAAATTAATTGAGAATAAAGAAGGGCTAATACCGGTTAAGGTTAGCTCTACCAAACAAAAGTATGATATACTTAGTAAGACCTCAAATTTAAAAGGCTCTGGGATATTTATAAGTGAATACCTCATTCCAGATGATCGGGCCGAACTAAGAAAGGAGGTTGAAAAGGTAAAAGAACCTAGGAAGGAGGGAAAATGTGAATTAATTAGAAACAATAAAGATGTTATTCGAGATATAAACCAAAATAGTAATAAATAGCAATTTGACACACTCTGGATCCTCTCCTGGAAATGCCAAGGCTTTCCATGGAGCAAAGGCCCCAAGTTAAGTTGGATCCTGAGTGAAATTGATATTATATTACTGGTTGAAACTTGGGAGCATGAGGATCCAAGGTCCTTGATATAGACAGATATGTCCTTTGGTCGATATGGAATAAACGTTCATGTCGTAGAGGCATTGGGGGTATAGCCTGCTACATTAGGAAGACCATATCCCCTCAGTGTTAGGATTTATAAGAAAGACCCTTACAACCAATTTATTTGGATAGCGATCACAGACATTAAGAATGAAAAAACCTACATAGCCATTTGTTATTTTGCCCCTATTAATTCCAACTTCTATAAAAAAACAATTTAGATAAAAATTGTCCTTATAATGGTTTAGAACATCATATTTCTAGTATAAGGCAGGAAAGAAATATCATTTTCATGGGTGACTTCAATGCCCGAACTTCGAATAACCAATCTATTTTTTTAAGCAATTATTCCAACCCTAATCCTCTTTGGTTAGACGAAGACCTTGAGCTAACTAATTGGTACACAAGAAGTTTTGAAAATCTAGGTGCAAATTTATTCGGTTCTAAGCTAGTCAATTTTTGTAGTAAACAAGATCTTATAATTTGCAATGGACTAAAAAAATGGAAAAATTATAGCAAGATGACTTGTATTCACGGGCTTGGCAGTAGTGTGGTAGATTATGTTATTTCTGATATCCCTTTATACAACAAGTTAGTGGATTTCGACTTCTTAAACGACCATGAGAATGAATTTGATCATGGGCCTTTAATTATAACTCTCAATATTTCCATGCATAGTGATCCCAAAGAGGAAAACTATCATTTTCAAAAGCACATGATTATCGATAAACATAAAATCGACCTTTTTCTCCATCATTTAAAAAGTTCGTTTTGTTTCCTTTATCTAATATGGAGAATATAGAAAATCTCTACCATAATTTTACCACAACCCTCTTGTCGTCCATTAGCAAGTTCTCTATTGAAGTCTCAGTTAAAAAGAGAGATAGTATAACCAACCCTTGGTATGATCAAGAGTGTAAAAATGCGAGAAAATAAATTAATCAAGCTACTGTAGAATCGATAAAAATGGACAAGATAAATCACTACAAAACCCTAATTAAAAGAAAAAAAAATGAACTATCTTAGTAAACGACAGGAAGATCTCTTACACCTCTCCAAGGTGGCTCCTAAGAAATTATGGAGGAAAATTCTAACTCGCAAAACAAAAGAAGATAATAAGATTACTTTAAAAGATTGGAATTCCTATCTTAAAAAGATTTATGAATCCTTGGATATCAAAGATAACATTCAAACCCTCCTTACAATGAAATAAGTTTTCTCATTAGAAGACATAGATTTTTGGGTTAAGCGCTTAGTAAATGGAAAATCCAAATGCATTGAAGGATACCAAGCAAAAATCTTAAAAATTGGGGGTCCTGTCCTCATCCCGCACATCCACAAACTCTTTAATTTAACAATCAATAAAGGGTTCCCTACACCTTGGACTCATAGCCTCATTATTCTTATTTTCAAAAGTGGTGATAAAAATAACCCCTCTAATTATCAGACCATTATGATTAGCCCTGTCCTAGCCAAGTTATATGGTATTATCTTAGAAAAGAAGATAAATGAATGGATAGAGATGGAAGGTAAGAGGGCTAAAGGCCAAGTAGGTTTTAGAAGGAATCATTCAACCACAGACCACCTCGTTACGCTTAGGATAATTGCAGAGGATTGTCGTAATAATAAGTAAGATCTTTTTTGTTACTTTGTGGAATTTAGGAAAGCTTTTGATACCGTGCCTAGAAATAACCTATGGAATAGGCTAGAGGAGCTTAATGTTCCTTTTGAATTGAGAGCTACCGCGATAATGTTATACAAAAAGTTCATTTCCAAGTTTAAGAATAACGAGGGCTGGTCAGCGGATATAAATTGTAATATTGGAGTTAAGCAAGGTTTCCCCCTCTCCCCTACCCTTTTTGGCATTTACATCGATAAACTAGAAAGGTGTTCAGAAGAAGCAGGTTGTGCCGGCATGATATGAGCTGGGATAGTTATCATGATCCTGCTTTGTGCTGATGATATTGTTCTTATGGAAAGGTGCCCCTTTGATCTCAATAAAAAATTAAGAATTCTCAAAGATTTTTCTTCTAACACGGGTATGACTGTTAACACCGACAAGACAAAAGTTATGATTATAAAATCTAAGAAAAACACCTACACAAATTTTATTTATGATAACAATAAATTGGAGGAAGTGACTTCTTACAAGTATCTTGGAATTGATATTCATCACAAGCTCAATTGGAACCATAGAATCGAGAAAATGATTAATGGAGGATGGAAAGCTTATTTTGGTCTTGAAAATAATTTTAAATCAACCAACCTGGTCATGTGGGATAAAAAGAAGTTCCTCTTTGAAGCTCTTGTCATCCCTGTTATCTTATACAGTTGTGAAGTATGAGGGTGCAACATTTCTAGAAAATCTTGGAGAAAGATTGAGCAAATCCAGAAGCGGTTTATAACTTATAACCTCAAAATTAAAGCAACACACATTATCCTATTCTCGTATTAGAAGTGAGTCTTTCCCCCATCGAGAGCATGGCTATGACTAGGTACCTGATTTACAAGCACAAGATAAATAACATGGAGAACTAGAGACTTCCTAAAATTGCTTTAAATTGAAATCAAAACCAATTAAGCATCAAGCGGAGTTGGTGTAAAGATACGATGGCTTGGTTAGACCATTGGGGCATTGATGAACATGACACTTTGTAGAATATCAATAATGTCAAAACTATTATTTATTCTAAGTTTCAAGAGAAATTGTTGTGCGAGGAAAATTTAGCAATTAAGAGAAAACTAAGATACTATAAGGAGGCCATTAACCCTAATTTGGAAGATCAGAATTATCTCTTGATAGTAACTAGTTCAAAGAAGAAAATGAATATATCCAAGATTAGAACGAACTCTCATGAGCTATGTTGATACAGTGTTTTTTAAAATTCAAATGAAAATGGATAATACATTTTTTGTGAAGATACCCCTTAAATCCGTTGGGAAGACTCATCATGCAACCAGTGGCTAAAGTCAATAAAGGGATAAAAGAAAGAATGAAATGAGTTAAGTAAAAAATGGACGGATCATATTGAAGTAGAGGCAAAAATACAACAGAGATGACTTGCCAACAATAATTATGGAAACGGGGTTAAAAGAGTTGAAAGTCCAATGACCCAGATTGCGTCATCAGAAATCAACAGTCGATGTTCATTTCGCGCTTGCAAGAAACATGTAAGATAATGAATGGGGCTTGGTCGGGATAATGCAGTTAAAAGGTGGACAATATCTACCATTGATCTATCGTCGATTGCCAAATTGACGGCCCATGGTAATTTCGCAGTGCCAAGATGTGTGAAGATTTGAAGAGGTAGGCAGTTGCGAAATTAAAAACCACTTGCCACGCTTCATTCCCCTAGTATTTCGCAAACGGAAAGAGCGGTAAGATAAACCACCTTTTAACCTTGCAAAAACCTCCATCGAAGAATATTGTGGGAATCAATGGTCTAGATCAAGTTTAAATGAGATCTAATGGCAGCAAAAGCTTTCTGAAACAAATAGAAGAAATGGTAAAGGGAGGAATGATCCAACGGCTGAGATCATGTCATTAAAAATCAATGGAGAAAGTTAAGTTTCTCCACAGAAGAAGCACAAAAGATAATAGAAGGAGACCCCACCGGGAAATAAACGAAGGAGATAAACAATGTGCAAGTTCCACCGTTGATCAATAGGGGATCAACTAGATCAATGATCCATGATGATTTCATAGCGCCAAGTTGCATGAAAGATTGAAGGAGTAAGTGGTTGCAAAATGGTATACCGTTGTGCACGTGTCAACACTAGAGCATTTTGCAAATGGAAAAGGAAGTAAAGGAAACTACCCAGGCGCTGTGCGAAACCTCCTTTCTGGGTTATAATGCCAAAAAATTTAACGGTCGAGATCAAGGCGGGGTAGAATCCAATGATAGAGAGAGTTTGTAACACATGTTAAAGAAGAAGATGGTAAAAAGGTGACTAATCTGACGGTTTAGGTTAGAGCACAGAAGATCAACGCATGAGACAAGTTCCCACCGATGAAGAAGCAGGAAAAATAATGGGAGTTGGTTTATAAAAAGGCGAAAGACACATGAACATTGACATTTGTCTTGTAAAGCGTCAAAGTGACAGAACACATCAAATTGCGAGTGAGAAAGTGATATAACACATCAAATTGCGAGCTTGTCAGTATCAGGTAGGTTCCAATAACCATGTTGTCAGTTATATAACCTGTTTATAAAGGAATAATGGAAGAAGCCACCAATATTGAAAATGTCAGAGTAGAAGATACCCTAGAGGATAGGGACACGGATGTTTTTGACCTTACAGTTAGATTATCAATTTCATAAATAAAGGCCAGGTTAAATAAATTGTATAAGGAGGGAACAGGTGTACAGAGGGTGTTTCAGTCTTCTTTCATATTATTTTTCCCAGACCAGATTATATCATTTCCTGAGTTTGTTTCTTGGTGTGTGTCAAATTATTCACAAGATGAGAAAGTTATCACGAATGCCCCAAAATCTAGAATTGTTTTTCCTATCGAGTCTACTGTTGTGAGAATTTCCCTTGAAGTTCCTTTATCACAATCCCATGAATTAGAAAGACTTATCAAAGAGTTAGTCATTATTCATTACCATCAGCCCTTACCAGAAAACAAACAAGCATTTCTAGTTAGTTGTCTCAAGCATGACCTCGAGATTGAGGATACTCCTTACCTATTGGATGTAAATTTTTTCAATGAAAATACTCAATTAGTCTTATCCTTGATTGCTCAGTTTTTAGGTCTTGGCAGTGATACAGTGGTCACAGAAACCCAGTTGTGTCTGCTTTTTAGAATGAGTTTTGGTCTGCCAGAAATTGAGTACAGTAAGATACCATGCCTCAAATATGAGGAATTCATAGCTGAAAATATGCATTTTAAGTTGGTAGATTTTCATAATACCAGACATTTCAGGTTCCAGAGTTATTTGATGAAGATGGTTATGTTTTCAAGTAACAAGCAGTTACATTTTCCGGAAGTAGTTTTTACAAACTCTTTGGAAGATAATATGTTCAACTACATGAATTATATCTTATCAGAGATGTATAAAATGATGTTTGGAGAAGAGTTGCCAAGAGTACTTCCAGAGATGAAGACTTTAATGTAGGTGACACAGGACATGGTAGTAGGAGATTGGTTTTTATCAATACATCATACAGTTATCATATTATATGGGTTTGTAAAGGAGCCGTACACATTTCCAACATTTTTGACATTGAGAGTGTTTTCGTTTGAGTTTATCAGACAAAAGTTAATTGTTGAGAATGACCACTTCATGGCTTTCAAAAATGCCCCTGATATAAAATATCCTTTGAAAGTAGGTCCCTTCATTGTAAAAAATAAATATGCTCTTGCATTTATAGAAAAACAGTTGGAATAAATGGAGTTTAAAAAAGAAATGGTTTTCAATTATGACCCTCACCACATTATTTCTGAGAGGAGACAACAAAAGAGAAGCAAGGCATTTGAACATCAAGAAATTGAAGGATTATCAAAGAGAGCTAATAGTTTGCAATATAAGTCTGATGATGAAGGTTCAATAAGTTCACACTTGAATCTTCCTATCCTGACAGAATCTTCAATAGAGACAGTACCCACTTCAAGCACAATGGAGATTGGTGGAAAAAGAAGCTTGTAGGAGATTATTGATTTAGAATCTGAAGAACACGAAAGAGAAAAGAGGCTTAAAGCTGATTCTCAAGGAGATTTAGTAGTGTTTTCAGGTAATGAAGAGAAGAAAAAGGAAAAATACCTAGCTCTAGAAGTTCAGGTGCAAGAATACAGATTTCAAGAAGCCAAGGATGTTGGTGACACTAGCAAATTCCAATCAAGGGCAGGAATGTATGCCAAGTATTGAAAAGATAAACAAGCAAGCTCAAAGAAGACATATAATTTATTTCCCAGGGTTATAAATGTGGAATATTCACAAGTCACTTTGATGGTCAGTAGAGATCTCAAAGAAAACACTCTAAATTTGGCTGTGCCATCAGATGAAAAGGTGTTAGAATTAAAATTGAATGTACAAAAAATAACAGTTCCTAAATTTTTTTATTTACATAGGTAGACTGGGGATGTCATCTACAAAGACCTCATGAAGGCAACCTTGAAAGTTGAAAATTTACAAAACACAGTAAATATATTGGAAATCTAGTTAAGGCAAGAGAAAGTTGAGAATAAAGCCCACCAACAACAAGTTAAGAGGCTACATATAGATTTAGTTGAAAGTAACGATGGAGCAAATAAAGGTGAGGCGAGTAGAGAATTATTAATGGAGAAAGAGAACACAATTCAAATGCTCAAGAAAAAACTTAAGATACCATCAACTCAGCTAATTCAAGCTTCTGAGTTGACTGTATTAGAGCAGGAAAAAGAGATGTTGTCCCGGGAATTAGATGATAACAAGGCAAAAATGCTGAAATTCATAGAAAAAGAAGTTGAGTGGGAAAATGATAGAATAAGCTTCAACGATCAAATTGAAAATCTTAAAGGAAAGTTGGCAACTTTAGCACAAGATCAACCAAGTGATAGTCGGATAGGTGGAGAAACCAACATAGATAGCCTTATTCAGGCTATGTCTTAGGTCAGTCTGAAGGAGGTAGAAATAAAACAATTAAAGGAAGAGAAGCAGAAGTTAGAAGAAGAGAACCAGAAAAAAGATGAAGAGATACAAGCATTAAAGGATAAGAATAAATATTTGGTGGACAAAAACAAAAGGTTTATAACTGAAGTGACAGGGCAAGTCCAAATGCAAGGAGCAAAAAATATGATATGGGATTCAATTATAGATGAAGTTACTAAGTTTAGACCTTATTTAAATTTCATGAAGGAAAAAGAAAAAGTGGCGAATGATGGTTTACAAAGTTGCACAGCAATGATGGAAAGTTTGAACAGGAAGCCGAAAGATACAGCCCAAAATACTGTAAATTTTCTGAATACTCTAACAGATGAAGATCTGAAAACTATGCAAATAAAAAACAGAGTATCAATCATAACTTGGGAAAGGAGAGTGCTTGGGAAACATGCATAGATTGAAAGTGTTCAAGCTAGAGCTGAACATATGAAAAAGTAGGTTGTAGACTTCAAGAAGAAATTTGACAAGTTAATTGAGAAAGGATTTCCCTCATTCTGGGCAGAAAATAATGAGTTGATTCCTCCAAAAAATTACAAAGAATTGCTATTTGAGGTCAGGACAAATCATGAAAAATGTAAATATTTAACTCATGTTTTGACAAGAAAATTTTTATTGGAGAAGCTTTTAGATGATTTTGAAGTTTTACATCAGTTGATCATGATAGGTGGAAGAATGCCCCAAATTTCCATTGCAGATCCCATAGAGATGAAGGCGTTGGTCAAATAAATGACGAGTTATGAGATACCCACTACAGATCAATGGAATACGGTGGAGAAATATGGAAAAATGAAGTACAGATTACACTCCTGAAGACTCCTGCTCAATTTTTCCAGCTAGCATAAAGACAAGAAAAGTTCATGTTTTGAGAAGTTTTGACACTTGTATGAAATTTTGAGTGAAGTAGAATGTAATAGTTAGTTTAACTTTTGTTATTTTTAGTTATGAGGCAGTTAGGGTTTTCCTCAAGGAAGTTTTGTATAAAAAGACTATTTTGGCATTATTGTAAGGGTTGAAACCCATGAAGAGAGACACACTTTGTATTGAGAGTACTTCAGTTATAATAAAGATTTCCATGCAGAAGTGAAGCACATTTTGAAGAGTGAAGATCCTGCATCGCTTGTGTTATAGTATGTATTTTTCCTCCCTCTTTGTGAATCGTATTTTCCAGTGAAAATATTTCATTATGTTTTTCTTCTCATGCTTATGGTGAAAGTGTTATTTAATTCAGAATTCATGTGAACCATGCTCTGTTTTAGTCACACCTAAGCATTCATATTTTATTCTAAAATCAATGTTAAATTCATCCATGGTTGATGCTTAATATTGATGGATTGTCCTTATTTCTTTCAAATACCACCTTCTAAAAGAAATTGACTGTGAGATAGCAATTACCTTCCCTTTGCCAAAATATTTATTGTTGAATTTCTGCTGGTCTTTATACATTTCAGACGTAACTCCATGTCCAATGTGATTCATATGTTTTCAACCAATTTTAAATAAAAAATCAGTTCTTGAAAATATCCCTAGTCATTGTACCCATTTGTTGAGAGAGCCCTCTCTGGTAGGAAAAATACTAGTTTTCCTTCTAAAAGTTGGTTTGAAATAGTTACCTTAGGATTATCCTTCTACAACCAAAGGGTAAATTCTGAGTGCTAACATTTTGGCGCCGTTGCCGGGGAACAAAGGTTCAAATTTTCCCTGGGAAGAACAACATTGTAATCAGATTCTGTGGGATAAGAAGTTTGATATTTAGTATTGGTTTTATTTTTCCTTGGCGACTTTACTTTTAAATTTTCAGTTTTAAGAGGCGAATCCAAGAAAGAAATTGTGGCTTCCAGAAAGATTCACACAAGGAGAGATCCAAGTTCCTAGTTATTTCCAACAGTAGAAAATCCTGAGGAGCTTATGAGAAAGATTAAAGGAAAATTTCAAGAAGGTACATCCCAGTCTGACACTCTGTTCCCTTCTTTTCAAGAAGAATTGTTTAGTCATGAAGATATTGGTTTAGGAGAAAGATTTGAACATCCTCTGTTTAGGTCCAAGTCTGAATCAGATTTAAAAGAAACTATTATTGATCAAAATATATTTCAATCATATCTATTACACTCTGTTTGGGAAGATTTACCCAAGTCTGGAAATGTTGAGTTAAGGAAACCTAAAACTTAGAAGCCACCATTACAAACTCATAACATTGTTCAAAACCCTCCAGTAGTCATGGCTGCTAGATCTTATCCACTTGCTCTACCTGCTGTTTTGCATGACCTCCCTCAGAATTATGCACAAAAAATTACATTGTTTGATGGAGAGGGAAATTAGAAAGCCTAGCAGCATGTTGATAGATTTAATGATTTCATTTATCTCGAAGATGTGGATTATGATGATGCAAAGATGAGGTTGTTGGCTCAAAGTCTATCAGGGGAGGTCAAGAAATGGTTTAGAACACTTGCTGCAAGATCAATACCTTCTTATGATGAGTTTGTAACCTATTTGCTTGAAAGATGGGAAGACAAAAAAAAAACCCTTTACAAATTCTAACAAAATATAATAATCTAAAAAAAGGGGGTTTTGAAACTTTTCAAGAATTTTCTGCAAGATTTATGAGGGTTTATAATTCAATTCTTGCTGATGTTAAACCTTTGGTAGGGGCTTCCAAGTTACATTATGCAAATGCCTTTGAGGGTGACTTTTCTTGCATTTTGAGAGAAAGAAAGTCAACTACTTTTCCAGACATGTTAAAGGATGCAGTAGAAGTTGAGGAAAATTTGATGGCTTCTGGAAAGATGAAACTGAAAAATGATATAGACAGAAGAAAAATTAGAGAAGAAAACCTAGCTTCTACTTCTTCCTCCACTGATGCTAGAATTGATATGATGATGAAAACAATGGAAAGACTAATGGATATATTAGCCTTGGAAAATAAACCCTAGAATATAGATCAACAAGAACCTCAGATCAGAAACCCAAATTTTAGAAGACAAATTCTTCCACAGATAAAACAAAGAGATCAAAGAGATCAGAGGAATCCAAGAAATGCAGAAGATAATCAAGTAAGACCCCCATTCCCTGAAAACATTGTAGATGAAGAAGGAGAAACTGAACTTGTAGAAAGTGAAATTCATCATTTTGATGATCTTGATTTTGAAGTTTATTTAACTAAAACAAAACATGACATGTTTTCTAGAGATGGGGAATGTTATGCCTTTGAGTTAGAGACAGATCAATATCATATTGGATATCAAAATGTAAATGACCTTCAGAAAAATATCAATCTTAAAAACATGGCTGTAATTATAAATAAAGGGAAGGGTCCTATTGATCAACCTTCAACTAGTCAAAATAAGAAAGAGAAAACAAAAGAAGATGTAGTAAAGAAGATTCCAGAAAATAAAAGAGATAAAATGAAGGAAAGTGACAAAACACTTATTCCATTCATCCTACAAAATGAAATTTAAAAAATCAAAATTTCTATTCCATTTAATGAGATATTGAAAAATAGTGAATATAAAGAACATATCTCAAAAATGGTTAGGAGTGAAGGAAAAATAGAACTTGATACTTTGGAATTAAATGATGATGCCTAACTATTCTTATGGGTTCTAAAATGGAAGATAACAGTTTAGAAGAAGTCCCACCTTTCTATGTAAATTTGAATGTTCATGATATGATCTTTCATAATTGCATGCTTGATTTAGGAGCTTCCCATAATTTGATGCCAAAGGTTGTGGTAGAAATTCTGGGTTTAGAAATTACCAGACCATATAAGGATTTGTTTTCTTTTGATTCAAAAAGGTCAAATGCTTGGGGTTGATAAAAGATTTGTTAGTTTCTCTTATTAAATTTCCAGTCAGAAGTGTGGTCATGGATGTGGTTGTTGCGGATATTCCTCCCAAATTTGGTATGTTGTTATCTAGATCTTGGGTTTCAAAACTTAGGGAAAATTTATAGATGGACATGTCCTTTGCTACAATTCTAGTTCTTGGTGAACACAAAAGATTATACACTGAGAAAAGACTTGCATATGTGGTAAGTAGCAGAAATGAACCATACAGTCATTCCATTTATGTAGTAGATATTGATTTAGGATCTTCCATTTTCTATAATGATTCTCAGTATGAAGAAAAAACAAATCTAAATAAAAAACAGGAAGAAGATAACCTAATTAAGGAAAATGAAATAATTAGGCAAAATAGAGGATGGAAGGGACTTGAACTATGCATTTTGATGGATCAATGAGCAAAGAAGGTGTTGGTGTAGGTGTCTGGATAGTAACTCCTGATCAAGAATTTCTAATGTATTCTTTCAAGTTGGCCTTTGAATGTACTAGCAATGTTGTAGAATACGAAGCTCTAATTTTGGGATTGAATGTATTGAAAGACTTAAAAGCAAAGAAAATTGAAGTGTTTGGGGAATCTAAGTTAGTCATTAATCAGGTGAATGGAATATACCAGAAAAAACATCCAAAAATGAGAGCATATATAAATGAAGTTTGGCATATGTTGGAAATTTTTTTTGATGAACATGACATAGTGCTAATACCCAGAATTAACAACTCGATAGTAGACTCTTTGGCTACTGCTGCTGGTGCTTTCAGGGAACCCAGTTTTTTGAATAAAAAATATGAGATTGAAGTTGTAAATAGGCCTTCTATTCCTAATAATTCGAAACACTGGCAAGTCTTTGAAGATGATTTGAAGATTAGGAGGATTTTAGAAATGACGATGAGTTTGATAATACAAAAATTGATAATAAAGATCAAGATATGGAGGGAGTTGTTAATAATAAAGAATTTCTAGAAAAACAAGAAAAATTCAAAGGAGAAATTGGAGGTAAAGAAATAATTCAGTTAAAGAACAATGTCATTCCTAGGGGTCTTGTACCTTTAGAGAAATTATTTGACAGTAATGATGTGGCCAAGAATCCGAAAGTAGAACCTCAGGACGGAGAAATCAAAGACTACAACATTGGAACAAAAGAAAAACCCAAGATAGTGAAAATCTCTAAGAACTTGTCACCAGAAGAAGAAAATAAATATGTTGAGTTAATGAAGGAGTTTTCAAATGTATTTGCTTGGAGCTATGAATATTTAAAGGAGTATGACACTTTCATAATCCAACACACAATTCCCATCAAGCCAAACGAAATGCCATCAGGTTGCTGCTTCTCCAAGTCGTTAGTTGACAGTATTTTATGGTGGATAGGCTCATGTTTTTTATGATGTTCCTCCTATCAAGGAAGATGGCATTATGGCTATAGATGGATCAAATGGGCGATCATGGTCAACTACTTATTCTTCCCGGCATAGGAAATATGAGTGTGATGTTTCTGTCCCAGCACTCAAGAGAGAGAAGAGTGAAAAGAAGGATACATGAAGTGTAAGAATGGGCCCTTGATGGCCACATCTTTTGGGCCAATGGAAACAACAAAATGGCTATCTTCAAGGTTGAAAACATTTATCCCATTCCGACCTTGAAACGGTAATGTTTGGTACATTGTTCAGATATATATTTTAGAGAGTATCTAAAAGAAATTGCAGCAGAGAATCGATAGAAAATACGTAGGTGACAGTTTGAAATCATGTGACAGTTAAAGAGCCTGGTCAAATTTGATGTAAAGCACTTGTCATCAAATAAAAATTAGATCCATATTTTTAGAACGACCCCAGATATCCAAAGGAATAGGTGGTAGCTATATTGAACACTCCTCGAAGGGGAAGAGCATTAAGGTAGTGAGTTATCCTCTAATGTAGAATACAATTCCATTTACAAAAAATATGGTAGCGCCAACAAATATGTGAGGTGGCAGATTTCATCAGGTTTCTAGGAGCCATTTCCTAAGATCCAGGTCCAAATTGACAGATTGCATCCAGATGACAGAACATCAAAGCCACATGTGTCGAAATCTCGAGTGACTAATGGAAAACCATTTCCAGATATTTTGTCAACATTTTCAGACACCATTTTTAGTTTTCGATAACATTTTTGGCAAACCACTTGACAGTTACAGAGGAAAAAGGGTGATTGTGTAGCAGATATATCCATATTTCGAATGATAGCTCCAACATTCGGTAAGGTTTCTTTCAGCATTTGGAGGAAGAGAAATAGTAGATAAGGGACAATTCCACATTTATAGGGAGTAATTGGAAGTTAGACTACAAGTGGCAGATGACAGCAAAAGAGTATTCATATTTCAAAGAGATTCAACTCCAACAGCCTCGAGTATTCGACAAATATTGCAACCATATTTAGTTTTAGTTTATTTTTATTTGATTTTATTTCCTAGAAATTAGTAGCAAGTTTACAGGTGTCATCTCTTTTTGAAACTAATTCTATTTCTGGCATAGGGGGGTTTTCAAACTCCTAATTTCATATAATTTGATGAGGTATCATTTTTCTATATTTTTTGGAAAACAAGCACTGGAAGGGGTTTGACTCTCATGAGGAGAGAGGTTTTTCACTGTAACTATTAGGTATTGATAAATTTAGAATATCAATAAAGTTGCAGAGAGGAAATTTTGTAAAATTACAAGGCAGAGATTCTTGTGGTGTTGTTTTCTCAGCAAGTAATTTTCTTAAGTGATTGCACTTCCAATTTCCCACTCCATTATGTATTTTCTTCCGTGTTTGAGTGAGAGTGATGTAAATTAGAATTCATCTTTTGATGCTCTAGTTTATCATCTTCAAACATTTTTAAATATTTTATTCTAAAGTTATTATAGAATTCATCCTTGTTAGATGCTCTATTTTAATGGACTGTCTTCCTTTGTCTACTACCATCTTGCAATGGCTAAAGTCTGAGGAAATGGTGTCTACCTTGCCTCGGTCCTTTTGTTTTCAAACCCCAATCTCTTGTAGCTTAAACAAGTATCTGTTTATTAAATCCATTTCCCAATAGTCTCTTTTCAAGTCTGTCCTACCAAACTTTATAAAAAAAAAACTTGTTCCTATCAGAAATCTGACCTTCTGAGTGTTATTATTGAATATTTTGAGTGAGAAAGTTTTTTATTATTGAGAGATCCCTCTCTAATTGTATAAGGTCAGAATACATTCTAAAGTTGGTCTTGTGGTTACCTTGGGGTTTCCTTGATACAACCCAAGGAAAATATGAGTGTTAACAGAATCCATTCCTTTATAGTCTACCTGGACTCTCAGCTTGTGGTATCTCATTTGAATCGCGTCTACACCGTCTGTGATCCTACACTGCTTTATTTATATAGAAGGGTATGTCTCCTTGAACGATCATTTGATTACATTTTATATCAACATGTACCAAGGGAATTCAACATGGTGGCTGATTCATTAGATAACTATATGTTGGATTGGCATCTAGCAAACACATAATCAATACACCATAAAAGAACACAAGTAAAAATGTAACATACATGTCATCACAGGTAAACAATAGAGATAGATCCATATGTATATATCATGTAAAAAGTGTTTTCTACCATATAGAATTAGAATAATGTGTCGAAAGTCAAAATTGGGATCACAACCCATACAATAATTGGCTCTCTGTCCTACATATCATATAAATGCCACTAATAATACTACTGCCTAAACACTAGTCACGAGGTGCACGGTGCTAATCGTAGCAAACCACTTCCCTGGAAACTCGACGGAGCAGTCTCCTAATCGGCTCTGGTATGTGCACAGTGTGCCTCTGGAGATGGTATGTGACCTCAAGCATCCTCATAGGAGGGACACCCATAGTCAGTCCCTCTAATTTCTTCTCCACATTGCGGAGCCCTCCCGCCTCATCTTCTTCAGCTTTGTACTCTGCCCCACGTCGTCATAGTGGAGATGATCCTACTGGCCTCGCCGATGCTTGATCTACAGCATTATACATATACATTATACTTTCTATACATTATCAAAACAAAACAAAAATGACATAAACTTAAAAAAAAATTAAAAATTAAAAACAAGGTTTAGAGGTTATATACCTGACTCGTCCCTGTCATCATCCTCAGGCAAGGCTAGATCAATATCGCCACGGAAGTCCACCCCAGCATAGGGATAGTCCTCGATCATGAGGATTTGCTCCTCTAGCCATGAGAAGAAGGGGCCTCACCAAAGGTTAGGACCTGCGACCCACCAAGACGTCCTGCATAGTCACTCCATCGCCCCATCCGTGGCTCGGATGCGGGAAGACGAGGCCTCTCTATCTGAGGACACAACAATGAGGCCCTCTCCAAGAAGAAGGTGACCAGGATACTAGCATACCCGAACTGGTTAATGGTTCCATTGATGCACTTAATCACCTGATCCTTTAGGTTGACTAGGACCCCTTCACACTAATTGAACAACTTAGGCTCCATGCATTCTATAGCATAAGTCATCTGAGCTTTGGTTGCATGGTGATCCCCCACACTTCACGCCACTTGAGCAATAGTATATAGGACTGTCCTCAAGGGAAGATCCAACACATTCGAGATGATCACTTTCCCGCTCTTCTTGCGGGATGCCTACCTATAGTACTGAGCAATATATGTATCTGTCGTCTCTTCAGTAGTTCAGTGCCCTGACAGATTGACCCATGACCCTCTCTTGGAGAGACCGGTCAATAAATAGATGCCTTGGAGTTCGATCTCGAGGACATGCTCTCCGATGCGAAAATATTGGATATCGACATCCTGCATTTGGATTATTTGGTTCAGTAACTTTCCTTGCTTACAGATACCCCTGGTCTTAAAAAATTTCAACAGACCACACTCTCTTAGTGCGGTTAGTGTGTTATCATCATTCAAAGAGTTCCTTTCATCCCCTTCATGTTCTCTTTATTTCCACTCTACCATCTTTGCTCTAGCCACTTGGAATATCCTGCAAATCACCAAGGGAGACTTACGACAAAAGATGCAAACCCATTTTTATGCCATGAAGGAGGGGCAAGCATTTTGTTTCCCAAATTTGCGGATTTTCGTGCCTGGGCAGTGTAGGAAACGTGAAAAATGATAATTTTCTCGCCCTTGCAAAACCCCAGACTGGGAAATTTCCTAAATTTTCGCGCCTCTCGACATAGAGAGGGAGTGAAAATTTTAGGGCACAAATTTGGTTCCCTAAGGCCCTTGCAAACCCCCAAAAGTTGCATGAAATGAAAAACTAAATGGATGGAAAGAAAGAGGAGGTTGAGAGGACTTACCTGCTTCAAATGGTGGTTGAAATAATGCCCTAGATGTCCTGATATATTCAACTAAAATTTTGCTCTCCATAAGGTAAAAATCCTCTTTGTGTAAAAATGGCCAAGTTAAAATGGGTAATTTCCCATTTTACCCTCTTTTATACATTTATTTTGGTCATTTTTAACTATTTTTTACATTAGAATCCTTGTTTGAGCATTTATTCTTCATATTTATTATGACCTAACGTCTTTTCTAGGTTTTGACCTCCTTTGACAGGTTCATATGAGTTGTTCACATTGGTGGAGTTAAGTCTTTGACCTTATTTCGAGCTTACTTTCTCTCTTTTGTGCTCTGGACCTGAACTATGCAACAGATTCCAAGCGCTTTTCACACTTGAGTTATGATTGTTAAACCTAAGTAAAACAAGTGTCGATCTTACTCCGCTTTACTCGTGCTTGTAAAACGATGAGCAAAGTATCAATTTAGTATTATTTTCTCCCTTTTTCGGACTAAGTTGATTAACTCACGAAAACAAAACCATAGGAGTTCTCTTTAAGCTCTTTTCAGACTCCCTCGCTTAGAAAAGATTTCTAAGTGAACTTGTCTCTTTCAAACTTGTAAAAGTATTTGAAAGGATGTCTATCTGGTGGTAGGTTATCCCTTTTTCAGACTGCTTAGAATATTTACAAGAAAGGTATACCTTAGTCAGTCATGACTATGAGAGTTATTCTGGATATTATTTTATACTTTTTTGGGTCTAGGGACTAATTGTTACGAAAAATTCAAACCTCGAAGTCTTCTTTAGGTTATTTCAGACTCTCTAAACATGAAAAATCGCCGAGTTTCCCTTCTTTGGACTTGTGAAATTAAACATCGAAGGATCCTTATGGAGCCAAACCTCTCCTTCCTTGGGTTCATCAAATATACAAGGTTGGACTCACTTAAAAGTGAGTTATATCGAGCATCTGTTATCCTCCTCAAGCTCGTTAAAAAAACAAAGAGGTACTCGTCAACCATGATGGTGGAAAATGGGGGAATGAGCCGATTCTATCTTTTGGAAGCATATTAGTTATCAACTTTGAACATGGCATGTATCCATCACCTTGTCTTCTTTGGGTATTCAATCTATATTTTGGTTTACAGTCGTGGGTCATCTTTTTCATTAAGAGTCAGCTCACTTTGTGGCCATTTTCTACTGTCATTCCCTGCTGCCAAGTCATATTTCATGTCATTATATGTTCAAAGAATCAGTGTTTACTTGAGTCAACCTTCTGCAAAATTGTCAATCCTACACTTTCGTGTCATTCCATACTCTTTTTTATTCTTTTCTCCACACCTCTTTCCTATATTGGTTTTGTATCGATGATGTGGGATTCATTATCGCCCTCCTCCGATGAGTCTATTCTTGTCGACATCAACTCACTATCCAAGAATTAGGCTCAGGAACCAACCATAGTACCTTTGTTCCTACATGCATGAATGGCAAGTTTCCTTTTATTTGATAGTGGGTTTTCATTATTGGCCTTTGATCGAATAAATCCCTTTAATTTTCAACTTCAAGAAATTTATTCACATTCATTGTGTTGTACTAGAGATACCTTGGGGATCATTGTCATCATTGGTGATTACCCTCGTACTTGTTTATGACTTACATCATTGGATGGAAATCAAGTAGTCTCTGCCATGTTCAACTTCAACACCTTGTAATCACATGGTCAGATTCGTATCGGTCTCAGATTTGGTTGAAAACCCTAGATGGTCCCAATGTTTCTTTCATGTCCAGGTTGCGATGGTGATTATTGAGTAGGTCCCTACATAGGTGTCATGTTGGTGGCCTCATTCATGTACTGTCACACAGATCCACTATTGTATTGGTCGTGGCTGTGTAATTATTGTCTCATGGATCTACGCTTGTTCTTAGTAGCCATGCTTTTTCTCCAGTCTATATCATATCAATTTTTTCATGGATCTGCAATGTATTGGTCATCAACCATGCTTTGATTCAGTTGTTCCAAACATGGGTATGCCCACCTCAACGTTATTTGACATATTGTTTATGTTTCCTTGTAGCTCCACTCCAACCTCCTTCCTAATATCTCTGCAGACTCATTTATTGGTAAAGTGTTTCGGCCATCAATTTCTTTTGATCTCACACTTTAGGGGGCATCTATTATACCTCAAAATCCCACTTTGAGTGCAAGGATAGTAGGAAGGCTTGGAAGGAGATACTACTACTTGGTCATCAAGGGTAACATTGTACTTTTCTTCTTTCAGCTACCTTAATATAACTTGGCTTATTCCCCCATATGATGATTCTTGTTAGCTTAGATTCATGATATGTTCTCACTAGAAGTTATATCTTGATCTTTGTACTTGGTATTTGGAGATATTTTGCTTGTTTTTCTCTCACAGGTTCACAACTTGGACATCAAGCTTGGAGTTGGAGCTTGGACAATCGACTGGTTTGAAGTAAGTTATACTTTCTTCTTTATATCTCAGTATGCCGATCCTCATGCATTGAAATAGATCTAGGAGTTTAAGGTTCCATTTTTTATTTAGTTGTCTTAGATTAGGCTTGCTTGAATCTTGTCTAGTCTATGAGTAAATTTAACTATCCGTAGGACATATTTACTTAAACACAGAGAGACAAAGGAAGGAAAAAATAATGAGATCTAGTGATGGTGGTAGAGAGAATCATATAGGGGTGGAGAGAGAGAGGTTGGGAGCAAGAAGAGGGAGATATAGATAAATATTTGTCTCTTGAGAGGGAGAGAGTGATGGAGGTAAAGAGAAACAAAGAGGGTGGGAGAGATGAAGGGGGAGAGAGGGAGTGAGAGAGAGGGGAGGGAGGGAAATGGTAAAGAGGGGGGATAGTGGGAGATATAAGACTTAGAGAGAGGGGTGGAGAGTGGGAGTGAGAGAGAGGTGGAGGTAGAGAGAAGAAAGCAAGGCGGGAGAGATAGTGGAAGAGACGAAGGGGGAGAGAGATCACGAGAGAAAGAGGTTGGGGGGTGGGCTAAGAGGTAAAGAGTGGGGATAGTGGGAGATAGAAGGATTAGAGAGAGAGGTGGAGAGTGGGAGGGATAGAGTGATGGAGGTAGAGAGAAGAAAAGAGGGTTGGATATATAAGTCTTAGAGAGAGAGAGGTGGAGAGTGGAATAGAGAGAGTGATATCCAGGTAGAGAGAAGCAAATAGGTTGGGAGGGATAGTGAGTGAGAGAGATAAAGAGAGGTGAAGAGAAAGATGGAGAGAGTACGGGGGGTATATATATAGAGAGAGATAGAAGGTGAAGGCTATAGGGTAATATGGAGGAAGAGATAGAGGGACCAAGGGTGTGAGAGAGAAGGAGGGGAAGAGGCGAGGAGACAGAGAAGTGGAAAGTGAGAGGGAGAGAGTGTGAGAGAGTGGTGGTGGTAGAGAGAGCCAAAGATGGAGAGTGGTAGAGTTAGAGAGAAATGATAGTTATAGAGAGAAGGTTTAGATTTTACAGGTGGAAATGGGGATAGGTGGAGAGAGAGAGAGAGAATAAAATATTAAAGAGTGTGAAATCTTGATGGAAAAGATGTAGAAGCTAACCAATATATACTATGAATTTTTGGATGCCCCGAAGAGAGAGACAAAGGTGGGAGAGAGAGATAAATATTATGGGTTAGTAGTTTAGAGAGAGAGAGATTGGGGGTTAGGGGTTTAGGGAGAGAGAGAGAGAGAGAGAGAGAGAGAGATTGATGGTTGAAAGAGAGATAATGGGAGTTAAGGGTTTAGAGAGTGTTGGCACAGGGTTAGACTACATAAAGTGTGGAAGCCGACATCAGCGAAGAAGGACAATATGAGGAAGAAAGCACCATTCACGGAGAATAAGGAGCCGACAAAAGCGCAAGATTGGTTTGGTTAGTTAGAATGGGTCATGTGGACCGTTTTGTAACCATTTAGTTTGATATAAATAGGAGTATCCCTCTTGAGGGAAACACTCCACGGCCCCGGCCAAATAGCTTCTACGGGACAATTTATTATGCAAAGAAAGAAAGTTACAAATGAGCTTCTCATAATCGATCAACTAAACAATGATCCTCCATGCTCTTTAAATAGAGATTATGGACCAATTGGGTGTTAAGCCACAGATCAAGGTTAGGTTTGATCTAAGAGAAGTTGAGCCGTTGGATCACTCTATGTCAGGAACATATCGTGACCATCGGATTAAGTATTTACAAATGCATACTAAGGAAGCACACTATCCCTAACGGATATATTACACAAGTTGATCTTAACTAACTCCTAAGTGTCTAAATATCCTAACATCCCCCCTTAAGAACAACTTGGGATAGGATTGAAGGATTTACAAAAGTGACACTATTAGGAGAAGGAAGGAGGCATTAGAGCATATCCCCCCTTAATGACAAGTTCCTGAACTCCTAACATAGATCGAAGTTTAGAAAACTTCGCTTCTGTAAGAGACTTGGTGAAGATGTCTGCAACTTGATCATCTGTAGGGCAAAAGAGCACTTCAAGAACACGATCATGAACAAGATTTCTGATGAAGTGCATATGTAGCTCAATGTGTTTGCTGCGTTGATGTAGAACTGGATCTTTGTCAAGCTTGATGGCACTTTGATTGTCACACCAAAGTGGAGTAGGCTGCTGCTGCTCGAGTCCAAACTCTGAAAGGATCTATCGAAGCCATAAAGCTTCCTGACTAGCATTAACTGCTGCTCGATATTCTGCCTCTGCTGAAGAAAGAGCAAGAGCTTGTTGTTTCTTACAAGCCCAAGTAATAGGTCCAGATCCTAGATTGAAAACATAACCTGCAGTAGACTTTCGATTATCAGGATCCCCGGCCCAATCTGAATCAGTGAAACCAACCAACAAAGGTTTCCCCCCTATACTGTAATGAATCCCAAACTGAACTGTACCTCGAATATATTGAAGTATTATTTTAGCTGCTTTCTAGTGACTTTCATGAGGTGTCTGCATATAACGGGCAACATGACCAACAACAAAGGAAAGGTCAGGACGGGAATGAGTCAAGTATAAGAGATTACCAACAAGCTGACAATATAAGGTGGCATCGACTTTAGGTGAAGTACAAGTGGCAAAAAGTTTGACTCCAGACTGGAAGGGAGAAGGGGTTGGTGTACAATCTTCCATGTGAAAGTGACGAAGAAGGTCACAAGCATACTTAGACTGAGAAAGAAAGATTCCTTCTTTGGTTTACAAGACTTGGAGACCAAGAAAATAATGCAAATGTCCTAAGTCTGACATTTAAAAATTTTGTTTAAGACTAGATTTCACATGGGTTATAAGCTTAGGGTCACTATTAGTAAGAATAAGGCCATCAACATATAGAACAAGTATGATGAGATGGTTTCCTACTTTCTTGGTATAGACATTGGGGTCAGAATGGCATCTAGAAAAACCAGTGTCAAGGAGAAAGTTATCCATTTTGGAATACCAAGCTCTAGGAGCTTGCTTAAGGCCATATAAGGATTTCGTAAGGTGGCAGACAAGGCTAGAGTTATTCTAAACATAGCTAGGAGGTTGTTCCATGTAAATTTTCTCCTGTAAATCACCATGTAAGAAGGCAGACTTGACATCCATTTGATGGACTTCCCAGTTGTGTAAGGCTGCAAGGGAAAGAACAAGGCAGATGGAGTTCATTTTTGCGATGGGAGCAAAGGTTTCATTGTAGTCAATCCCTTCAACCTGGGAAAAACCTTTGGCAACTAACCTTGCCTTAAGTCTTTCAACACTTCCATCTGATACATATTTAGTTCTGTAGGCCAATTTACATCTGACAAGTTTTCTTCCTTTTGGAAGAGGTAAAAGATCCCAAGTATCGTTCGCCATTAAGGAACGATATTCTTCATCCATGGCTACATCCCAATCTGGATTCCCTGAAGCTTCTGCAAAAGTTTCAGGATCATGATTCTCGGAAACTTGAGCCAAAAGAGAAGAGGCTCGTTGAAACTGAAAACGTGTTCGACGTTGATCTCTAGGATCACCGGCAAGATCACCAGCTGCTTCACATGTTGAACGGACCCATCGAGGAAGCACTTGTGCTGGTGCAACTGGACAAACATGAGCAGGCAGAGGTGAATTTTCATCCTCACTATCATCATCAGAAACTGGAGTTGGAAACCTGTCAAGAAAGTTGGAAGAAGAAGAAGAAGGCACAAACGCCGAATCAGGCTCGCAGGCCAAAGATGGCACAATTGCCAAGTTAGGCTCATAGGCCAAGAGATTTTCATCAAATTTAACATCTCTTCTAATGATTATATCATGAGAATGTGGTTGAAGAAGTCTATAACCTTTTACATCTTCAGAATATCCAACAAATATTCACTTTTCACTTTTAGGCTGCAATGCTTTCCGTTTTTCATCCTGAATGCGAGCCCATGCTTCACTACCAAACACACGGAAGTGACTTATATCAGGTTTAGTTTTACTCCATGCTTCTTCCGGTGTTATACCTTGTAATGCTTTAGTGGGAGTGCGATTAACTATGTAATTTGCATAATTTATGGCTTCAGCCGAAAATTGAAGACTTAGTCCCTTAGATTGGATCATACAACTAGCCATTTCTTTTAAGGTGTGGTTCTTCCGCTCAGCTACACCATTTTGTTGTGGTGTATATGGAACAGTGTGCTGTTGTTGGATGCCTTGTTCAGTGCAGAAAGTAGTGAACTTTTTGTTAACATATTCTCCTCCATTGTCAGATCTTAACTTAATAATTTGATGACCAGATTGTTTTTCAACAAGGGCCTTGTAGGCCAAGAACATGTTAAATACTTTGCTCTTAAGTTTGAGGAAATAAACCCAAGTGCATCTGGTGTAATCATCAATGAAATTTAAGAAATATTTGAAACCAAAAAAGGAAGCAGATGGAAGAGGACCACACAAGTCACTGTGCACAAGCTCCAAGGGAACCAAGGCGTGCCAAGAGGCACGTTTGTCAAAACAATCCTGATGATGTTTTTCGAGTACACAATCGGAACAAACACCATCCCTGCAAGATACCATTAGAAGACCTGTCACCATATTGTCTTTACATAGTTGTTGCAATGAGCGGTAATTTAAGTGACCAAATCACTCATGCCAAAGTTTGCTCAAGTTATCACTATGAGCAACAAAAACTTAAGGGAAGGGTGATGACCCAAAGTTATTAAACTTGTACAACCTAGTAATATCATCAACAATTTCGGTAGCTAGAACATGTTGAGGATCTTTAAAATCCTTGATTACAACTTGGTGAGGTGTAAAGGTCACAGTTTTACCTTCACTAGAATGAGTGATCTGATAGACTGATAACAAATTGCAGAAAATTCTTGGAACACATAGTACATCACTAAAATGACCATTATCTACTGGAACTGTTCCAGCTCCTACAACACTTAGAGATCTATCATCACCAACAAATATTTGTTTGGTGTTACATTCATGCATAGTAGAAAATATGGCTTGATCCTTAGCCATATGATAAGATGCTCCAAAATCAATGAGCCATTCATTTGAAGTAGAAGAAGAAGATGCATCATAAGAATGACTAGAAGCACAAAGTGCATGTCCATGAGAGGCAGATTCTGAAGGCAAATCTAGGTTGATGTGGTGCTTCTTCATTGCTGCTTCCAAGGATGCCATCTTCTTGAAACACTTAGATTCATCATGATTATCTTTCCCACAATAGTTGCAATGATGCTCAGTCTTCTTGCCTTTTGGCTTGGATCCTTTGTCATTTTTTTAAAGAATGAGCTAACTGAGAGAGTTTGGGACCCTTGTTTGACTTATTATTGCAAAAAATTTGTTTCTTGGGAGGCTTGGACTTTTCTTTCTGTTGGGACAATAAGGCTTTCCCAGATGTATCTGCATTGTTGATTATTCCAAGATGAATGAGTTTATATTGCTTTCTAATCAAGGAATCACAAAAGGATTCAAGACTAGGCTCTTGATAGCTAGCTGCATTCAAGGATTCTTTCATGGAGTAAAATGTAGATACAAAAACATAATATGCAGGTCCAAGATTGGAAAGAATATGATAAATACATTGTTTGTCTTCCCTCTTAATCTTACCTTCTGCACATAAGAGTCTAAGAGTTTTGTACTTAGATAAATAATCTTGAATGCATGAAAAGTCACTTGGATTTAAAGAAATCAACTTATTTTCGAGTTGGTGACCTTCAATTTCATTATGTTTACTAAACACAGATTCCAACTTGTCCCAAGCAGCCTCAGGTTCATCAATTCCAGATATGTGGAATCACAAATCAGTAGAGATTGACATCCCAATCAATCCACGAGCTTCGTCACATCTATTTTCCCATTTGATTTTCTCATCATCATCAGTAGGTTCTGTTTCTTTCCTTGAGGTAATTCTGAAAATTCCCCTACTTCGTAGAACATCCTCCATACAAGATTTCCATGAGAAATAGTTGGAACTGTTAAGTTGAATATCATAAGGGGCGGCCATATTTGTAAATTAATGGCTGTAAAAGCAAAAACCAATAGTATGGATGTGAAGAGCTCGAAAAAATAGGCGGTTTCAAAAAACACGACACTGAAAAACTGACTCTGTATGATGAAGTTATGCTTGAATAAATAAACTGTTGAAGATGTCCCCAATAGTGACGTGGCAGCTAGAGAATTTCCAGCAAAAAAAAGAACCCCCCTCTTCCCAAGATGAACATTTTGAAAATCACTTTACAAGAAAGTTGCTTGAAGTGAACCACTTTTGTAAAATAAGTGATCTCACTTTTACAATGATATTACTTTTAAATAATGCAACAATAAAAAAACTTAAGTGACTCACTTGTATTTTTATTTTTTATTATTTAAGTGAGATGCACTTTTACAATAAAGTAACTTGAAAATAGAGATTGCATGCACTTTTTCTTTTAAAAGTAACTTCCTAAGACTTGAACTCAAGACCTATTAAGGAATAAAGCAACTTTGAACTAAGTGAGCTAGATTAAAAGGTATGTAAAATATGGGAATGAGGAAGGGGGATTTTTTTTTTTTACTCTTCTTGCTCGGTTTGCATGCTTGCCCTTTTTCCTGCAAAACACACCACAAATTGAAACAAAAAAAACTTTTCCACACTTGTGGAGTTAGATCTCGTTAGCTTGCCCGGAAGGTCTGCGTTTTCTCTCTATTTCTGATTTTCCGAGATCGCGCAAGGTGCACGGCAAAGAGCATATGCAGCCGAGAAAATCCCTTTCCCTTTCTATTTCTGATTTGTTGAGATCGCTCAAGGTGCATGGCAAAGAGCATACGCAGACAGGAAAGCAACAATCCAAACCCCAAAAAAATCTAACAGTAAAATATGAGAAACGACGCTCCGGATGCAATGGAACACCTCCCACAGCCTAGAAATGCATAGAAATACCAGAACCAGAAACCCTTTCGAGTTTCGGCAACAACAGTTCAAGATCTAGATCATAACCGGAAGCGGCTCTTCATAAAAGATCTGATACCATGTTCGGGTACACAGGGTACTACCAAAGGATCGAACACCAAGAGCAACCACTTCACACAAACAGATCACAGATGAACACATCGATGTTTTGACGTGGTTTAAACCCTCTTGAGGGAAACACTCCATGGCCCCGGCCAAATAGCTTCTACGGGACAATTTATTATGCAAAGAAAGAAAGTTACAAATGAGCTTCTCATAATCGATCAACTAAACAATGACCCTCCATGCTCTTTAAATAGAGATCATGGACCAATCAGGTGCTAAGCCACGGATCAAAGTTAGGTTTGATCTAAGAGAAGTTGAGCCGTCGGATCACTCTATGTCGGAAACATATCGTGACCGTCGGATTAAGTATTTACAAATGCATACTAAGGAACACACTATCCCTAACGGATATATTACACAAGTTGATCTTAACTAACTCCTAAGTGTCTAAATATCCTAACATGGCACAGGGTTAGACTGCATAAAGTGAGGAAGCTGACATCAACGAAGAAGGACAATCTGAGGAAGAAAGCACCATTCACGGAGAACAAGGAGCCAACGAAAGCGCAAGATTGGTTTGGTTAGTTAGAATGGGTCATGTGGACCGTTTTGTAACCATTTAGTTTGATATAAATAGGAGTATGATTGTAAGCCTAAGGGCATCATAGTGGGATCCACGAATAAGATGTTTTGAACTGTTTCTGCAAAGGTTATACCGCAGGTTTTGATGAATGCATGGAGATGTTCGACTATGGTTATATCTTTTGTCTCCATTTCTATTAAATAATGAATGCAAGTATTTGTGAAATGTTTAAGGCTTTGTGGTTTGGTAATTGCTGTTGATGCGAATGATTAGTTTAACCATGTTAATGAGAATGTTGATTATACGTTGAATATGCGAAGGGAATGAATGGATGCATGAACTGTTAGCATAATGCGAAGAAATAATCTCTGGTTTCTGTGGTTGTAAAGTGAGATTTGATGCATGTCCTCCCCCCACTGCGGAAATCTGGTTCCTACAGCCCCCTTAATCATCTCAGGTTAGACTTCACTCACTCTACGAGTGTTCCTGGAAAGGGTAAAACCTTTCTGGAACAGTGTTTAAGGGATTTTGGTTGATGTTTGTTGACAGCAATGCGAAGTGAACTCATGTTGATAATCGCTATGTCAACAAATGGTTCTGTTGCCGAGACCCTGAAGAGGAAAAGAAGAGGACATGCTGTGGCACCTGACGAAACCAGAGATTCAAGAGTGGTTTGACAAGAAGGAAGAAGAATTAGCAGAAGGAGAAAATGAGAACCCTTGTCAGACAGTAAACAGTTGGTTGCAAAATCATATCTATTCGGATATCCATGAAGTGTTTTTATGCGAATTCCTGGTATTGCTACACGAGTGGTTGGCGCAATTGACGTTTCAAAAGAACCATTTCCAAAAGACTAAGCCCGACCATTGGAATCCATAACTCATTTGACAGCTAAAGCAAGTCGACAATAAGGTATCAAGGGTTGTCGACTTCTGGGTGGATAGTATCTTAGAGGGATACATTACTAAGTTTGCAGTTGACACAATCAAATCATAGAACGACGTGGAAATGAACTTTTTCAAAGGACCTAGGGGGAGATTCCTACTATCACTAAAATTGTGGATTAAGGTGCTCCTCTGCGAAAATGACATATTGAGGATGACTCCCGATGAGTAGAAGATCAGTGTGCGGAGGTTGTGGGTATCACGTGAATTCGGATCCGATAAGAAGATGTGGGATATATGGACATGAATGACGACGACTTTCTAAGGGAGGATGAGGAAGATTGTGGTACCTTGAGGAGTGGTGCAATATTCCGGCGACTAGAGAAGAAGAGGAGGACTGAGAGAGAGTCTTCTGAGGGGACCAGAATGGAATACTATGAAACATGACCACAAGGGACAAAGAAACCTTATTACGGCGAAGGAGACGGTACCCCAAAAGCAGAAGAGGAATGGATCGTAAGTTACAACGTACCTTCAACCCCGCACACTACTCTAAATTTCACAGGAAGAAATACAAGTTTTTCGTAGAGTTGTCCTACGTGCAGTGGTAGGAGTAGCGCATCAGTAAACAATAAAAATAGGATTGTAAGAATGTAAGATGAAGCGAAAATGCCCACTTTCCAGGGGAACAAGACTGAAGATCCCGAGTAGTATTGGTTCTTGTGCGAAGTGGTATGGACTGTGAAGCAGGTCCAGGATGAAGATATTAAAAAGGGACAGCTAGAGATGACCCTCAGGGGCCGTGCACTAGATTGGTTTATGAAGTTTAATAAGGTTCCGATGGGAAATCCAGGAAATACATTGGAACAGATCAAGGTGAGAATGATTGATGAGTTTAGAAAACCAAAATCGGAGTCACAGTATGTCACCGAGCTCAAAGAAATCAAACAATACCCGAATGAGCCGGTATGGGAATTTGATCAAAGGTATAAAACATTAATGTCGAAGGTGAGTTTCGGGATGAATGATATGCAACAAAAGGAGTGGTTTATCGCAGGATTGGTTCCACACATCCATGAACCACTAATGCAACAGAAGGTAGCACTCAAATAGAAGTGTTGGAGATTGCGATGAAGCTCGAGGCTTCACCAATCGACAAAGCACGCATAGGCATGGATACGATACAAGCACAATTGGCCAATTTGACACTGCAATTGCAAGATATGAAGAAGTGGAAATAATCCCATGAATATATATGGTGCAGTAGATGTAATACGGAAGGACACCATAAGGACAATTGCCTAGAATTTCAAGAATATTTGCATTCAGGTGCACCGAATCCCTTCATTCAGGGAGGGATTCCTTGGTGTCATGCCTTTTAGACCAGAGGACATCAAGCGGAAGAGTGTGTGTTCCTATAGAAGATGGTATCGAAACCAGTGAACTTGTATTTCAAATTTTTTTGATCGGTTGGGATCGAAGAAAAAGATTGCAGGGCTTACAACTGTCTCCAAGAATGGACTGCTGATACATATTTTATGAAGGGGGAAGAGCAACCAACAGTACAGTAGAAACCGTAGTATACCTAACAACAACCTCATTATAACCAGCCACTGCAGTATGATCAAGGGAAGTATGGTCAGCAACAGTATTTGTCACCACAGTATCGACCACCGCAGTATGGGAAACCACCATACCAATAACCACAGTATGGTTAACCACAGTACCCGCCATATGGGCCACCACATAGAGGTTTTAGAGGAAGACTTCATGGAGGTCGAGGTGCCGATGTAGGACGAGGATGAGTTGCTGGACGAGGACAGGGACCAATTATATGTTACAATTGTGGGTAGCAGGGGCATTCTCAGAGGGGATTTCCTAAATCCAACACCATAGTGCACTTATTGCAGTATTGTGGACCATGGTGTTGAAGACTGTCTGCAGATCATCGCAAAATGGAAAACTAAGAACCTTCCCCCACCCCCATAGAATCAGAATCAGAATATGCCGCCGATGGTGCAGAAGATATCAGCAGAGGTTAGAAGCCACACTGCGACTGCTAGGGTTGTGAACTGAGGAGGAGCTGTGACAAGAGTCGACAGGTCACAGACTACCATCCAACCAACATCATGGAAGCACATCACATTTGATGCGGAAGTCGAGAGGGATGTTTTGTTGAAAGCACAGGAGGCAATGAGACAGAGGAGGCAGTCACCTCTTTAGGAAGAAGTTACCTATGATATGCCATCGATGTTCGACATGACAAAGTCGGAGAGAAAGGCTAACACCTTAAGAGCCTTCTTGCAAAATTTCCTGGAGTTGGAAAATATCATGATGCGTTGGCAGAAATATCTAGTTTGTTGCATCGATGAGAGGGTGCATGCCAGGAGTGCACAATCAATCGCATACACAAGAGGAAGACCAGAAGAGAAATGCGGATGTCTGCACAAATCAGAGCATTTGATGTCGACTCAATCATCTTAGACCTGGGGTCAGATGTAAAAATTCTAGCCAAGGAGACTTGGGAAACAATAGGAAAACCACAATTGGCTTGGTCACCAGTACAGCTGCGGTGAGCAAATCAAAGTAAGGTTACTCCAATTGGTCGAGTTTTCCAGCTCCCAGTTGAAATTGAGGGACTCAAAACATACGCAGAATTTGATGTAATCGAGATTGTTAAAAACGCAAGCCTCTATCCAGTGCTTCTAGGGATAGACTAGGCGATGGAGAACCAGGCCATCATTAACTTCAAGAAATGGACTATGTCGTTCGAAAATCGCGAGATGAGGGTAGTCTCATCTCTTGATCCTGCAGAAGGGAAATGGTACGTCGAACTGACAAGGGATGATTTCACTGAGGGATGGGATAGTTTATACAACATATCCAAAGATTACATTAATCCCACCACATATGGATATTTGGGATGGCACAGTGTCAGTTCAGCGTCGTCAGATTCAGATGAGGCACTTGAAAATTGGCAGAATCAGCTAAACGAAGTATCATTCAGGAGGTGTGCACGGATCACATAGTCACTGCTGTGGGTAGCCACATAAGAATGCACACTACCAACATATGAGGGGTTTCCCGACTTGACTACTATTGACACAAACCTAGTCGACAAGGGTTCCTCACACTCTTGACACCCAAACCACCATGATCTCCCTGAGCACCGACCCAAATAGGTTTTACCCTATTCAGCAACACCTACGAAGGAGATGAGGTCTCACACGAGATGTTCAAGGGAGAGTTGACGGAACCAAGTTTCCGTCCAATGAAGGAGGACTTTGTGCATCAACTAATCAACTTATTGCGACATTCAGAAATAGATCTAAGCATTCAACTCAGGCATTTATACATAATTGCAGCATCATTCAATAGATCACATCATTGACAGAATCATAATTGCGCAACATATATAATAGTAAAACATTAATCGCAACAAGGAAACATCACATCATTCACAGATTCATATCACATAATGCATTCATCACAAGGGAACAGGAAAGACACAGTAATTCTGCTCAACATCATATCATATTAACCTTGTCAACAACCCATAGATACAACAATAATTCCTCTGTCGCATACCTAGATCAACAAACAAGCAAGATCATCCGTGCTCAAATGTCTCTTCAATTCATTAGTTCATGGATCTCCAGCTCCGTATATCAACACTTACAATCCTATGTCTATTTATAGGCTCGCGCCTTTACATTTATGGTCCACTTAGGCAACTGCCTAACTACTTCTTAGCAAACTCTACAAAAAGATGACCCAAAAACCCGGTCCAAATGACCCAAAACCCACATAATGCGATCCAAATGACCCAAAATATACATGATGCGGTCCAAATGACCCAAAACTACATAAAGTGCTATTGCCATCCGCGTTGCTTTCCTCCTTTCATGGTACCTTTGGCTTTTTGCAGCATCTGCGATGCTGACTCATCCAAACCGCCTGCCAACATCCCCCCAACATAATCTTGTGGCTCACCCTTGAGCCATGTCAGCTAGACATGCTGTACTCGGTCTCGTATATCGCGTAACTATGCCTCTGTAAATATTCTTGCTATCTAGATCTCACTTTTATGTACTGCTCAAGCGGATACGTCGATCGTTGGCTCTCTGTCATGTACTTCTCACACTGATACGGTGATCTTCCAGCTTGCTGTCATGCACCTTTCAAACTCATCCTCTAGTCCTTGGAAACCTGGTGTAGATTGAGGAAAAGTTGATGAACAGTGTCGGGGTGCGAAACAGGCCAATTGCTCTGGCACATCTGTTTCGCACCAGAGATCAACTACTACCAGGATTAGGGGGCCGCCGCCCCTATCATTCTGGTGGTCGTAGGGACCAACAATCTTTGAACTACCACCACATGCCTAGACATCTCGGATGAGACTTCGTATCTGTTACACCCAAGTGTCCTCGCTGCTTCTGTCTCAAGGTGCTCATGCACACTCATCGTTCAGGCCCTTAGCGCACCTGGTGTGCTTCCGCATGAAATGAAATGGATTATTTCCAAAGCCTCCTTGGAATTCCTAACTCAACTAGATTCTGGACTCACTCACAACATGAATTTCTCTCGTTTGGTAAATACCTCCTTGCTAAGCAACCCTGTGGTGCCTATATTTATGCATGTCCTCCATCTTGGACGTCTATCTTAGAAATCATTTGGAAATCCATTCATTGAATGTGCCGATCCTGTCATCATACCATCCCGTCGTCTCTTGGTGAGGTGGATCCGCAACACGTGTGTGTAGACTGGAATTCTTACATGCAGAAGAATGACCATGCTTTCACCGGCTACCATTCGTTCCAAAATGTGTGAACCATCATCCCTGATGTAGTCGGCCATGCTACCACCTTGATTTACCCATGCCAAATGTGCTGGACCTCGTCGTCAATCCTTTCATCCTAACAGTCAGATCCATCGTTATGACAGATCACTTCACCTAACACTGTGGGTTAACTGTATGCAACTGTTTGCTTTATTTACTGCTTTGACTGTGTCACAACCCTGTAGTTGCGGCACGGCTCCCAAACTGCGATACCATTGTTCCTGCATGTTCATTCCGGTCCTGCTGGTGCTCCATCTTTCCACCTAGAATCCTGATTTTTTTTCCCGCAGTGTTGTTTAGGCATCGTGCTGCTTCGAGCCCGTCATGTAGGGCTTCAACCTGCTACCATTTACCAACTTTGGGAGCATCGCTTCATCTAACTATTGCAGTTGTACTACGCCTCCGGAATTTATGCCACTGACGCGATAGGGACCGAGCCAATGAATCTGTAATTTCCATGGATGATTCATGAACTTGATGTCATGCAACATCACCAAGTCACCTTGCTGAAACTGTGTGTTCTTGATATGACGATCATGCCAATTTTTTTTCCGATCCTTCTCCACACGCTAGTGAAAACCTACAATAAAGAGGTCTTCCTCAAGCTATACTAGCTGCTCTAGTCATTCTGGCAACGATGCCTCATCATTCATGCCTGTCATTGCCGCTATGCGCAGACTCGGAACAATGTATTCCATAGGAATAACTACCTCTTTCCCATACACCAATTTGAATGGTGTCTGTCCCGTCAACCTTTTACAAGTGGTGCGATATGCCCACAAGACTGTAGGAATCTTCAAGTCCCTGCCATCGCGGTTCATGTTACAAACCTTAGTAAATGCATGCTCCAACACCTTGTTGAAGGCCTCCACCATGCCATTTTCCTGCGGATGATATGGTGTACTCTTCTTATGCTGTATCTAAAGCTCGGCTGTCAAGGCACTGACTGTGTGATTAATGAAGTGACTGCCTTGAGCACTCACCAATACCTTCGGGAAACCAAACTGAGTGATAATGTTATTGAACAAGAAACATGCTCTTGTTGCAGCGGTGCAATCTACAGCTGGTGCAGCCTCCGCCCATCTTGTCAAAGAATCTATTGCTATGATTATGTATCATGCACTAGTGCGCTTCCTAGGTGGGTTGATAAGTCCCACAAAATCCACTGCCCATTTATCGAATGGCTATAGTGTCACTTGAGGTATTAGCAGCATTTCATCCCTCCTGGAGGGTTTTCTAGTCCATTGACAAACATCGCAAGTTCGTGCATAATCTGTCGCATCATTGTGAAGAGTGGGCCAACAAAGCCCTGTGTGAAGCACCTTCCTAGCAGTCGCACGACTGCCATAGTGTCCACCAGCCACTCCTGCATGTGCTTGCGACAAGATCTACCCTTGCTCATGAGGTGGGACACAACGCCTCAAGACCTTGTCTAATCCTAACTTGTACAACAGTTTGGCAATCAACTAGAAGTTTGTAGACTTAACCACCAACTGATTCTTCTGACTTGTGGTGAACCCCTTTGGTGCGGTACCTGTCGCCAGAAACTGAATGATTTCTTCATAGTAGTCATCATCTACTTCAACCTTGAATAGTTACGCATCTGGTAACCCATCTTCAATGTTGCTTGGTTCCTCCCTTGTCTCAATCCGCGACAGATGATCTAGTCCTGCATTCAAGCGGCCTGGTTTCACAATCACCTCAAAATCAAACTCCTGAAAGAGAAGTAACCAGCGACATATCTCCCCCCCCAACACAGGCTTATTGACCAGATATTTCAAAGCAGAATGGTCTGTGAACATCTTGAAGTGACCACCCAATAGATAATTCCTGAACTTCTGCAGTGTGTATACCATCGCCAAGACTTCCCTCTGTGTCGTGGTATAATTCATCGCTGTAGATGACAACTTCTGACTCGCAAAATAAATTGGGTGATCCAGATCCCCTTCCCCTAGTTGCGCGAGCACTACTCTGAGTGCAATCGACGATGCATCTACATGGACATGGAATTCCTTGCTTCAGTCAGGAAATACCAATATCGGTGCCGAAGCCATCTTAGCCTTCAGAATCTCGAAACTGACTTGACATTCGGGACTCCACAAAAATACTGTGTCCTTCTATAATAACTTCTCCATAGGGGCCATGATTGCTGCATAACCCTGGATAAACTTGCGCTAGTACCCAGTGTGTCCCAACGTCGCTCTCAACTGCTTGACATTGGTAGGCAGTGTTAAGCTCAGAATGAGTGCAATATTTGTTGGGTCAACTGACAATCCCTCCTTACAAACAATGTGACCCAACAATATCCCAAATGGTGCACAGAAGATGCACTTCTTCAAGTTCGGTGATATCTGATGCTGTCGACAGCGCTCCAACATGAGTCCCAGATTTTCCAGATGATCACTGATCAAGCCATACACTGTCCAGTCGTCCATGTAAACTTGTAGAAACTTCTGAATAAAATCCCTGAAGGCAGCAACAACAACCCGGCTGAATATCGCAGCTGCATTCTTCAGACCGAACGACATAACCATGTACTAGAAACAACCTCATTCAGTCACAATGTTGTCTTGTGGAGGTCCTCTTTTGCAATCCTGATCTGATGATAACCAGAAAACCCATCAGTGAAGGAATACATCTCTTGGCCACCCATGCCCTCCAGTACTTTTTCAGTGAACGATGTCGAGAATGGATCATGCATTCACACATCATTTAGCTTCCTCGAGTCGACACAAATCCGGACCTCACCGATCTTCTTGTCTCCACCATTGGAATAATCCATTCTAAAGCTTCAACTGGTTCAATGATACCAGCATCCAACATGCGATCAAGCTCCACTTTGACTCTTTCCTTATGTTGCGGATTCAGGCGATATGGGCACTGCCTAATTGGTTTCGCATTTGGCTTCAATGGAATCTTCATCTCCCCTAAATCCCCCAAGATTCCCTTCATCTCAGAAAACTTCGTAGGGAACAAATCTTGGAACTCATTGAACAAATCTGTGACCTTCGCCATCATCTCTTCATCCCAACAGTCCTTGACATTTGAAAATTTTGGGTTTTCCTCCATCCCAATGTTGACCTTCCCGAGCTTCTGCGGCTGACTAATTGGATCTATCGGTGCATCAAGTGCTAAGACATCGCAACTTCCTTTTGACTCTGGAATATTGACATTCTGCGGATCATCACCATCCTCTAGTCCTCCAGTGATATTATAACATTCCATCATCGATTGCATCTTATAACGCGTATGCGGATCCACAGGATATGCCACTGGGACTACCTTCAGAACAACATCGCGGATGAGCTGCAAAGCATTATGGACATCGAATTTGGAATCCACGAAGCTGAAGGTATGGGTAAAACAAACTGTCAACTCTAACCAAGTTTGGATCTCCCCTCGCAACTTAGCTAAAGCATACCATGATCATGACATTTCATCCAAGGTATGGATAAAAGCATGGACCCATTCATCCCTTGGTCGTGAGGCCCATAAGGTCTGACATTCCATCAGATGACTGCCAGGGTCATTCTTCCCATCATACCTTCCGGTGTGGTAGATTTCTGTGTCTCCAAAGTGAACCGTCATCAACCTTTGATGCTGCGACCAACCAGTAATCGACTTCTTATGGTTCACCCACCACTGTGCTGGAGTAGCCTTCAGCGCTTCCTCCAATGCCAGCAATCACTGTGGTTTTGACACCCTAGCTTCAAATGCGACTAGAAACTCAGACAATCCAGGCAGTCTTTCATATACCGACAACTCAACAGTTTCAATCGCAACACGCCAGAGTGACTGTGTGATCAACCCACACTTCCAGAACGATACCTCATGCAAGCGATTCTACCAATTCTCCAAATCATCATCCGAGTCAGAAGACACAGAGCTGGAACTGCGCCAACCAAGTTCTCCACCAGTAGTTGAATGAATGTAATCTTCTGAAATGTTGTACGCATGATCCCATCCTCTTCCAACTTCATCCCTTATGGGTTCAATATATCGTCCTCCTTTAGTCGGATCCAACAGAGCGATGACGCGGAGTTCCTGGTTTTCAAAGGTCATCACTCGCTTCTTAAAATTAATGACTGTTGCGCTATCATTAGCCCATCCAGTCCCCAACAAAGCGAGATAGCATCTTCCACCTTCGACAACTCAATGACATCAAAATATGCATACATCTTCATTCCCTCAATATCCACAACAAGACGGGGAACTCTCCCAATTGGTGTCACCTTGGACTTATTAGCTAATCACAATTGTACAGGAGACCACCTCAACGTTGGGCTCACCATCTTCTACCATGCCTTCTTTTTCAATATGTTAACATAAGAACCTAGATCCAACATAACTGAATCGACCTCGTAATCCCCAATCTGGACATTCATACGCATTTCTTTTCCTGTCTTCTTCCTTTGCGAGGAATTCAACGCGGACTCCCTCCATCCCCGAGTCAGTCGATACAATAGACTCTTGATCTCAACCAGAGCATTCGGATCTCTTTCCAGCAATAAAAAAATTTCCAAGAAGTGCTGCAATGTTCCATACTGACGCGACGGTCCTGCTTCCAACATTGAGTCCAAAACCAGGGGCATGTCGTAAACAATTGACTTTCCGTGATCTTTTTCCATCGCACTATGTGCTTGAAAGAATGCGTCACGCTTGACATCAATGTCAAACTGTGACTTTTTCTTCCCTGCCATCAGGATTAGGGGATGCGAACCATCTTCACCTGTTGTCGCACCTAAGCGCAGCTGTACTAGTGACCAGGCCAACTGTGGTTTTCCCATTGTTTCCCAGGTCTGCTTAGTTAGAATGTTGAGGTCCGACCCCAAGTCCAAAATGATTGAGTTGACATCAAATGCTCCAATTTTTGCCGACATTCGCATCTCTCTCTTTGTCTTTCTCTTGTGTATGCGATTGAATTTGTGCTCCTGGCGTTCACCCTCCCGTCGATGCAATAAACTGGATATTTCTTCCAATGCTACTAGATCCTCTGCTAAATCCGGGAAACTCTCCAAGAAGGCTCTTAAGGTGTTATCCTTCTTCTGCAACTTCGTCGTGTCGAACGTCGGTGGCATATCGTAGGAAACTTCTTCCTAAAGAGGTAACTGCCTCCTATGTCTCATCGCTTCCTGCGCTTTCAAGAAAACAACCCTTTCGACTTCCGCATCAAATGTGACATGCTTCCATGTTGTTGGTCGGACGGTATCTTATGACCTGTCGGTTCTTGTCACAGCTCCTCCTCTTGTCACTGCTCCAACAGTCATAGTGTGACTTCTAACCTCCGCTGATATCTTTTGCACTGTCGATGGTGTATTCTGATTTTGATTCTATGGAGGTGGTGGCAGGTTCTTGGTCTGCCATTTTACGATGAGCTGCGGACAATATTCAATGCCATGATCCACAACACTGCAATACGTGCACTGCGGTGCTGGATTCGGGAAATCCCTATGATAATTCCCCTGCTTCCCACAATTGTAACATACAATCGGTCCTTGTCCCCATCCAGTAGCTCCTCCTCATCCTGCACCGGCACCTCGACCTCTACGGAATACTCCTATGAAACCTTCACGCGGTGGCCCATATGGCGGGTACTGCAGTTTTCCATACTGCGGCTGTTGATATGGTGGCTTCCCATACTGCGGCTGGGCATACTACGGCTGGCCATACTACGGTTTCCCATACTGCCCTTGATCATACTACAGCGGCTAGTTAAAATGAGGCTGTTGTTAGGTATATTGCGGTTGCTGCTATACCGCCGGTTGCTCTTCCCTTTTCATAAAGTATGTATCAGCAGTCTAGTCCTAGAGTAGGTCATAGGCCCTGCAATATTTCTCATCATGGCCAACCGAATGACAAAATTTGCAATATAGATTTACTGGCTTCGACACCATCTTCTGTAGGTACACACCTTCTTTCGGTCGATGCCCTCTGGTCTGACAGATGGGACACTAAGGCATTCCTCCTTGACGGAGGGGGTTCGGTGCACCTGATTGTAAATATTCTCGAAACTCTGGGCAATTGTCCTTATGGTGTCCTTCATTTTTACATCTAGTGCACCATATGTCTTCGCGGGTTTCTTTCCCTTCTTTATGTCTTGCAATTGGAGTGTCAGATTGTCCAACTGCTCTTGTATCCTATCCATTCCTATACCAACTTTGGAGATTGGTGAAGCCTCCAGTTTCATCACAATCTCTAACACTTCAGCTTGTGTTTCTACCTTTTGTTGCATTAGTGGTCCATGGATGTGTGGCACTAATCCTGCAATAAACCACTTCGTGTGTTGCATATCATTTATTCCGAAACTCACCTTCGCTATCAATGTTTTATATTGTTGATCAAATTCCCATACCGGTTCATTTGGGTATTGCTTGATTTCTTTGAGCTCGGTGACATACTGTAACTCCGACTATGGTTTTTTAAACTCATCGATCATTCCTACTTTGATCTGTGCCAATGTTTTACCTAGATTCCCTGTCGGTACCTTCATCCATTTCATGAACCAATCTAGCGCACGGCCCCTAAGGGTCGTCGCTAGCTGTCCCTTTATAATATCTTCATCCTAGACCTGCTTCATAGTCCATACTGCTTCGCATAGAAACCAATATTGCCTAGGATCTTCAGTCCCATTCGCCTGGAAAGTGGGCATTTTTTTGCCGTTCGCCATTCTAACGTTCCTACTGTTGTTGTTTACTAATGCACTACTTCTACCACTGCACATAGGACAGCTTTGTGAATAACTTGTGTTTCTTCCTGTGAAATTCTGAGTAGTGCATGGGGTTGAAGGTATGTTGTAACTTACAATCCATCCCTCTTTTGATTCTGGGATAGCCTGGTCACCATCGCCTTCATCGTAATAAGGTAGCTCTGTCCCTTGTGGTCATGTTTCATAGTCTCCCGTTCCGGTCCCTTCAGGAGACTCTCTCTCGGTCCTCCTCCTCTTCTCAGGTTGTCAGAATATCGCCCCACTTCTCAAGGTACCACAGTATTCCTTATCCTCCCTTAGAAACTCGTCGTCACTCATGTCCATCTACCCCACATCTTTCTATCAGATCCACATTCATGTGATACCCACAACCTGTACACATTGATCTTCTACTCATTGGAAGTCATCCTCAATATGCCTTTTTCGCAGATGAGCATCTTAATCCACAGCTTTACCAACAGTAAGAATCGCCCCCTAGGTCCTTTGAAAAAGTTCCTTTCTGTGTCGCTGTATGATTTGATTATGTCTACTCCGAACTCAATAATGTATCCCTCTAGGATACTATCCACCTAGAAATGGATAGCCCTTGATACCTTATTGTCGAATTTTTTTAGCTGTCGAATCAGTTCTGAAGTACAATGGTTAGGCTCAATCTTTTGGCAGTGATTTTTCTGAAACGTCAACTGTGCTAGCCACTCGTGCAACAACACTGGGAATTCGCAGAAGAACACTTCGTGGATATCCGAATAAATATACTTCTGCAACCAACTGCTCATTGTCTGTCCAGGGTTCTGATTTTCCCCTTCTACAAATTCCTCCTTTTTTTTGTCAAACCACTCTTGAATCTCCGATTTCATCGGGTGCCACATCATATCCTCTTCTTTTCATCTTCAAGGTACCAACAATGGAACCATTTGTTGACACAACACCTATCGAAAATGGTTCACTTTGCACTATTGTGAACAAACATCAACAGAACTCCCTTAAACACCGGCCCAGAAAGGTTTTACCCTTTCCAGCAGCACTCGCAGAGCGAGTGAAGTCTCACCCGAGATGGATAAGGGGGCTGTAGGAACCAAGTTTCTACAGTGGGAGGAGGACATGCATCAAACACACATTAGATTAGAAGAAACCAGAGATGATGCTAACAATCCATCATTTGCATATTCACCATTCACGGATTCAATATTCAATGGACATTTGCATTAACATGATCAAACTACTCATTCGCATGAACAACAATTACCAAACCATAGAGTATTAAACATTTCGCAAACACTTGTATTCATCATTTAGCAGAAATAAAGACAATATATAGAACCATAATCAAACATCTTCATGCATTCATCAAAACCTGCGAAATAAATTTCGCAGAAACCGTCAAAACATCTTATCGCGGATACAAAGCAGTTCAGCTATGTCGATATCAAAATCCAGGATCCAATCATGATCAAAAGGTTCCCTTAGGCTTACAATCATACTCTTATTTATATGGAACTAGGTCGTTACAAAGCGATCCACATGACCAATTATAACTAACTTTAACTAATATTGCGCTTCCTCGTTCTCCGCAGTTGGTCCTTCTTTCACGGATTATCCCTTTCACAACTGTCGGCTTCCGCACTTCATGCAGACTAATCTCGTGCCAACAGTGGATGACCATCTATATACAATAGGTTCTTCTTGTTAAATTTTTCAGAAACATAAACATTCATGCACATACTACACATGGAAATGTTGTGCTTGTATTTAACAATATTCAAGTAATCAAACCAACATAAGTGCTACTGACTATTTGGGAGGAACAAGTACGTGTGAAAGGATAAACAACCCAATATTTGCAGCATCTATATTAGGTTTGGTAATCATAAAATGATTACCACAAAAGGAGAATTCAGTTCCAACATCAGGCGCAAGTAGAGAGGATGACCAAGCGCCATATAAAGCGTGGTTGTAAGAAGTTTGATATTTACTTTTCAAATTCACAGGAAGGTAGAAATCATCGCTACCCTCCAACAATTGGACGAACCTTAGTGTGTACTTGGAAAGTTTTGCTCTCAACTCATGCAACCTTTTGGATCTTCTAGTAGATATGGATTGGGTGGCATTCATATCATACTTTGGATCACTAGAACTTTTAGATGACTAAGCATAAGCCGGGGGGTTCGTCAATTTAGGATGATACATAGCTATTTTGGATTCCAAATTTTTCAAAAATGAGCATAGTGAAGTGTTCCTACCTGTCTTTTCTATATCACCTATTGGATTTTTTATTGCAATAGGTGACGGGCTTTTTAATTTCCTTCTAATTACTTAGAAAACAACTAAGAAGTGTACATTAATTGTCAACCCAGGGTTCGTTGAGAACTTGCGAGTTACCATGCACTATATGTGCAAACCACAATCTCCTCTTACATTGGTTTATCTACTTGAAGTTGTAGTTCAATAACCTTACTTACAAACAATGGTATGAGCAGTTACATTTTCTTGGCAAGGAACTAACCATCTAAACAACTATTGAAACTAAATTGCAAGAAAGTAAATCACACGACAGGAAAGTAAAACACACGACATGAAAGTAAATGCTAAAACTAAATTCACACTTGAAAGTAAATTCTGCAACTACATTCACACTCTGCAGAAAAGTAAATCCTAGAACTATGTCACACTTTGCGGGAAAAGTAAATTCTAATGCTACATTCACACTGTGCAAGAAAGTAAATTCTAAATCTAAGTTCACAACACACTTGACATAAAAGTAAATTGCAAAAATAAAATCTAAAAGCTAACCTTCCCAAATACAAGTTACTGTTTATGATCCAATGGAGTAAATAACATTATTGCATTAAGCTCAATTATTGTAAAATAAACATTTAAATCTCTATCTATGCATTGAAATCAAATTGCAGAAAGAAACTACATAATGAGAAATGAAAAATTATCTAATTGAAACAAAGCAACAAATTATAACTACATCAACATAAAATAAATAAAATCGTGCTACAAAAAGAAAATAATAAAACTAAAATTTAATTGAATCAAAATGAGAGTATAGTTTTATTCCATCATCAATTGGACTATTGCTCTAAGAGTCCTCTCATAGAATGGAGAATGCACTCTTATTTATACATCATTTCTCCATAACAAATAATAAATGAGGATCCAAAATATCCTCAACAAATTCCTAAAATTTTTGATTTCAAAACTAATTCAAAACTAATCCAAGATCCTTACTAACTACATGCTATTTAGAATACCTTTGAAGTCAAATTCGAATTTAGGGATAGAGGCTATAATAAAATAGTCAAAACTCATCCCAAATGTCTCTTAACAACTTTTGACTTCTTAGGTCCATCATATATTTGATAGAGATCTTCAAATCTTTGTGAATAAGCCAAATATGCACTCATATCCACCTCCATTTACCAACTTTAATTTAACATCATGATTTGAGACATATAAAAATAATAGAAATAATGAATTTATAAAAATCCATTATTCCTAATGAATATGTTCCTCCAAAGTTGGTGGTTGAAGGTAAAATTTGAATTATTGACTATTCTGTAATGCTGCAGATAGAGTTTATGTCAGGGTATTTTTTAAGGATTGCAATACTATACCTAAGTATAGTATTCTAGGGGATTATTTTGGATTGAAAAAATTATATATATAGATAGGAAGGTGAATATTAAATATCAAACATGCAATTTACTACCGAAATGTGTAAATTTTGGCGAATATTATAGTAAAAAAACATATTTTATGTAAATATAGGCGATATTAGAACTTAAAAATGACCAAATAGCGAATTTATTTTTTGAAAAAAGGCCTGAAAAATAGCCAATTGGCGAAATTTCGCCCCTAAAAATTTTCCTGATTTCTGTAATGCTGCAGATGCCCGTAGAGTTTCTGTAATGTTGCAGATAGAGTTTCTGTAATGCTGCAGATGCCTGGAGAGTTTCTGTAATGTTGCAGATAGAGTTTCTATAATGTTGCATATAGAGTTTCCGTAATGCTGCAACAAATGTTCTACACTACTACAGAACTCCCTCAAATATGTTGTAGCTGCTTCCAACAATTGATTCAGTATTCAAAGAAAATACATAGTACATTAATTCCCTCTATGTTAGTCAAAAATCAAATGAAATACTAAGACATGTAGTGGAAAAATTACTTGAGCATAAAAACCCGGATATGACCATAAGAAAGGATTAATGCATGAATATGGATAGGCAAAAGGAATTATAAATAAGGTGAAATGGTGGTAAACATATGCTAAATCCAAGGCCCGTCAGTAGGGGGTATTAGACCATCGACATTAGGTACTATATAATTGGTGTAATGGGTGAGTGTGACATGCCAAGGGTTCTCCTTCAAGCCTTGACATTTTGAACAGCCACAAACTATTGGGGTATCATAAAAGAATTCCATCTCATGACAAATTATCGTCGATGAAATAGGATGGCTGCTTGAAGATGGCATGTTATAATTGGTGGGGTAAAGAGGATTGGCTGGGTAAAGTGACTTCCCATTTTCATCCAAGAACTCCTTGCGGTATCTTGCTCCTAATAAGAGCTTATGACATTTTGAAACTAGTGGAATTTCTTATGCATCCAAACTCGAACCCAAATCGTGATCCTACAATATAGAATAAATCAATATTCATATTCACATGGATACTAACATAAATTCAAATAAGTAGTCAAAATATAAATAAAACCAGAACTTACCCGTGATGGAATGGGAGAACACGTCGAAATTTGAACAAGATGGTATGAGTTGGAATCTGAAGAATTGGCCATTTGATACTAAAAAAATTTCTTCCTGCATTTGATCCAAATCAACAATCAACATATGTATACTATGAAATATTGTAATTGGTGTGGTTAAATACTAAAAGGACATTTGATATGAATATATAATTTTAAGTGGACACATAAAAACAAAGAATTTAAAAAATCACCCGATGCGTTTATTGATGTATAAATGCACCAGTGCACTAACATAAACAAAATGCACCAGTGTGTAATGACTATAAATGTGTAATTAAAGAATATATGCAAAATCCACCGCGGGTGAAAATATCGGCTACATTTGGTAGCAGATATTTCTAGATGCATTTTTACAAAATAATTCATTACAATGCATTTCCTACATATAAGTGCACTGGTGCATCCTAACATTGCACGCACCATCATACGGGATTTTAAATTATTTTTAAGATGGTATGTTTTACTTAAGTACACACCAGTGTGACTTGACAACAGGCATGCAAAAATGCTGAAAATGAAAATTTAAAAAAATCGCACAAAACCTTTTTTCCCTAAATTAAGAAAAGGATGGCAATTTTATGTTTGAAAAGTAAATCTAAATAGTGTCTAAAATCCAAAAACCTAAACATTAACTCACTGTTTTGCCAAAAAAAATTCAGGGGAGAGTTTTGGAAGAGAGACTTACGAGGAAGGAGTTTTGAGGGTCGAAATTTGTTAGGTATGGAGAATCAAACAAAACCCTACATAATAGAAATTTCAAGAATGTAAATATTACTGTAGATATTATAACCTTATTTAGAGTTTAACTAGATTTAGAAAAAAAAACTTCATACTTACCTTCAATGTTGCAACCATTATTTTCTCGCTGCTCCTTTTTGTTTTATGTGGCTGCAAAATTCTTCATTACGGTTTAAATTCATCTATTTTTATATAGAATTACGATTTTTCCTTTTAGGTATTTTTGATTTACTGAGCTTGTGATTATATATAGAAAGTGTAGGGTGATATGAGGCCACTTTCTCGGTTGCATCCATAACCATGCCAACTGTTGACACAGTTCTGTCGAAAGGGGTTCCCTTTGCACTGCTATCAACAAACATCGGCACAGACTTCCTTAAACATCAGCCCAGAAAGGTTTTACCCTTTCCAACAACACCCACAAAGTGAGTGAAGTCTCACCCAAGATGTTTAAGGGGGGATGCACGAACCAAGTTTCCGCAATTGTAAGAGGACATGCATTATCTCACCCTCATTCGCACCTAAACCGCAGATTTGCATTCGCATCAGAATATCACATTATCAACCTATTGACCATTATCCTCATTCGCATCAACAAATTATCACCTCATAGTTAACGAATTAAACAAATTATCAAAACATGTTTAAGGAATCTGTGGTACATAACATAACTATGGAAACATCAACTGCGATTTGAATGAAACATCAAACACTACGATACTCAAACAAGACAAAGAGACAGAGATATAGAATTATCGATCATTCTCATTATCCATCAAACTATTCAATACATCGCGAAAAAATACTCCGCGGAAGATACTCTACAAAACGATAGATCATGATAGATCGAAGATACATAGATAGAAGATGCCCTTAGGCTTACAATCATGCTCCTATTTATAGGCTCAGTTGGCCGTTACAAAATGGTCCAAATGACCTTTTGTTAACTAAATTAACCAAATACTCTGCATTTATCGGCTCTTTTATACTTCACAACCGTTCCTTTGTTCCTGTCACCAACCCTTTTTTCGCTTCATGGTACCGCTCTTGTGCACTCCAGATCCGTGCCAACACCAACCTTGTTAAGTTTTATTTTTATTCTTTTATTTTTTTTCTTATTAAAAAAGGCATGCATCAAAATCGGTGCATTTGTATTACTAGAATGCACCGATGTGTCCATCGACATAATGCACTGGGTATGACCCGTGTCGCATCATTTTTAATTATTTTATAAAAAAGAAAAAATCATTTTTCATGTCTCAGTTCTCTGTTCCTGGTGCGTCGCATTTACTATAATGCATTGGATATGACATGCGTCACATAATTTTTTTATTATTTTACCAAAACGAAAAAAATTCGATTTTGGTATCTCAATTCTCTGTTCCCAGTGTGACCTATTAAATTTAACGCACATGTGCATTTTTGTTACTCATGAACCGAGGCATGTCATGTATACAAGCGCACCAAATTCAGATTTATTCTTTCTAATTTTTTTGTCATATTTTTAAGGTCTGTAATTTGTTTGTATAATATATTGATAACTTTTGTATTTAATGGTACATGTTGTTTATTGATAGAAAATGCATGCTATGAGTTTAATGAACAACAATTTTAATCAGCATGATGGGAGCACATCGAGAATTACAAAGAAGGAAAATGCTTTTAATTAATTTATGTATTTAAATTAATTTGTGTGAATTATTTGTAAAGTTAATTAATATGTATTGGTTAATGTGTGACATGCAGAGCCAAAAAATGAGGAAGCTCAATAAGATTCATACCAAACTGAGTTCATAAGAGTGTACAACGTTGATGGAAAAATTGTAGAGGGACGGATCAAGTGAATAAGAAATAAGTCAATATGAATTATTTATTGAAATTTGAGTAATAATCTACTTAATTAATAATATTCACTAATATGTTTCAAATAATGTAATTCACATATGATGAATGTTATGCAAGGACTGACAGCAACAGAAGTCAATGTCATCATAAGAAAAAAAAATTATGGAAGATGCAAATGATGATCAATTGGTACTTAGCTCATTTGGAGTGGTGTTGGAAGTTAATAGAAGGATCAAATAATTTTATAATACTATGAGGGATTTAGTTGAAAGAACGTACATATACGTACTTTTCACTTACAATACATAAACCAATCAAATGAATAAGAGAATAAGGTCATATGTAAACTACAAGAGTCGTTCCCAGAGCAATGGTCAATGAGACCTGTCAGGCTTGCAATAGAAGAAACATACAACAACAAAAATGAATCATTCAAAAGGTAATATTCCTAAACATGTTTATGTAGAAAACATATTATACAACTTGACAAGAATTTTATATTCAAAATGAGAACTCTAGCCATAAAAAATCATATTTTTGCATTAAAAACACCAAAAAACAACCCTGAATTAGAAAGTGGTGCTACTAGTAGCACCACTTTTTTGGGGGGTTAAAAATATAGACATGAACGAAAAAAATACTTATTATTGTTTACAAAAATCTTAAAATCAAGTCCTGAATTAAAAACTAATGCTACTAGTAGCACCCTTTTTTACAAAATGACATTATTATATCATTTTGTCATAATTTAAAATTATAATTATTAAATCTCTTTATAACGCTATATAAAACTTGCACTTTGTTTAACACAAATTATTCAAGGGGAGGGTGGGGGGGGAGGGCGGAGGGGGGGCGTAAGGGTGGAGGGGAGGGACGAAAGTGGAAGGGTGATGGGGGCGGAAGGGAGGGGTATCGTAGAGGGAGGGGGAGGAGGATGGGGAAAGGGGTGAGGGAAGAGGAGAGGGGTAGAAACGAGGGAGGGAGGGAGAGGGGGTGGGGTATATAGGTTAGTTGTGTTTTTATTTTGTAAACTTTTTTTTTTTTAATTTGTTTAGGTATTTTTTATTTGGATTTTATTTATATATATAAATAGTATTTTTTTTTTAAATTATGTTAGAAAATAATTGATTTGGAATTCTCGTTCATAAAATTTATATTTTTTTAAACTTTTCGAAAAAAAATTAATCTATTTTCTCATTTTGGTTTTTTCATATTTCTTTTTTTAAATTTTGATTTTTTTACTTTGTTGTGCTAGGGCCCTTTGAGTTTCCGGGAAAATCTTTGCTCCTCCGCTAAGCCCTCTTTGGATGCCCAATGCTCCTCTCCAATGGGCGGCACGATTATGAGGAAAATGTCAAACTTGACAAATTTTTGAGAATATATATTTTGCAATGTTTTGACTTTACGATTTTATTTTGAGAGTAAATATTATGTTTTTAATATATTATTTACAAATATATGGTATATGTTTTGTTCAATTTATATGAATCAACACTTTATAGATAATAATGTTAAATAGAATAATTTTTAAACATAAAATAACTGAAAATATGTTAAAAATGGTTTGTAATGCTTTTATTTTCTCATTTTTTTAACAAATTTGCCCAAAAAATGACTTCTTTAAGAGAAAAGTTTAAAGAAAAAACTTCCAAAATGTATATATTTTTCATTCTATCTAGCTTCTAAATGTTAACAAAATTAAAAAATGTATATGTTTTTTCATTATAAGTAGCTATTATATGTATATTTTTTAGTAAAGTTTGAAAAAACACCCTTGTAAATAAAAGTTATAATTTTCTTATGACCAAGAAGTTTCAAAATCACAAAAAATGGCTCAAAATGAAAAAATGGTGCTACCAGTATACACACTTTTTGAAACGGAGGTAAAGACAACTACTAAAGTTGACCCCCAAAAAATCGAGAACAATGTCGGGTTCTCGTCAAGTTGTATAACATGTTAGAATATGTATCTATAACAATTACAAAGCATAATTCATTCAATAATTTTAATTCTGTCATTTTATTTTTCGTATCAACATAAAAATAGTTTAATGTCATTTTACATTTTCAGGAATATTATGAGAATCCCAAAGGATGAACGAGGTGATATGTGAAATGTGCCCGTATGGATGTCCAAGAAAGTGTACAAAGATATGGTAAAGGAAATGGACATAATTGCATCCCAGGAAGAATGATGTCAACAACAATGTGCTTCGAATGTATAAAATAATTGGTTTTTAGGTTTATGTTATACATTTCATTAATTAATTTGACATTAAATATTAATTATCAATTTTTTGTTGCGGAAAAGAAAAGAAAACATAACCCAATCAACACACAAAATAGGACGACAAGGAAAAAAAGGGGTTGATAGAAAATTTTGTGAGTGTTTTTCATTTCGTTTTAAGAAATAAATATTTTGTAGTGGTTGTGCTTGGTATATATATATATTTTTAATTTGTTTAATTTGTTTTTACTGGGAATCCTTACATGCCTTCAAACAAGTGTTAATATACAAAGAGGAGCTATCGGAAGAATTGATTGACATTGGGTTAAGTAAGGGTTGTGAGTATATGTTGTCATATCAAAAACTAATTGTGGATTTTGTAAGTCTCTATGTTGTTTTACCTCTCTCATTTTATAATTATTAAAATAACAAAAAGCATTTATATTAAATATATGATTTTTTATGGGGAATAACACTTGCACGAAACAAAGTATGGAGTGGAGCTAACATAAGACTTGTTTATAGAAGGCATGAGATTTGGTTTTGAGAGAATGTGTATCATTCATGAGTTGATTACTTCTATGGTATGTCTCTTTTCAATTTACATTAATGTATATTATCTATTTATTTTTCAGTATTCTCGTTGGTAATGTAGATACACTTAGTATACTTTATTTTTATGCTTGTAGATGGAATTTGAAGAAGAGAAAAAAAATCGAGCCAATAAAAAAAATTCATCCAAATAACCCAATTGATGGAAGTGGCTTGAGCCCCAATAACAGTTCTAGCGAAGAATGATCCTTCATATTTAATTTTGATGTTAATGCAAGTTGTTGTAGCTTGTTGTATATTTTGAAATAATTGTCTATGAAAATCAAATATTTGGTATAATAATGTACTGGACATAGTGCCCGAATTCAAAGACAAGTTACCAATAAGTGTAACAATAATTACATGCATATTGACATTTTGATTATCGTTCTCTATGTTGTTGTATTTTGTATGACAAAGGCACTCTTATTAATATATAATAAAATAAAATTTACATGTGAAATGGTACATTGGTAAATATTACATCTGAAATGGTAAATATTATTCTCAAATGTTACATCTGAAATGGTACATTGGTAATTTTTTTCCAAGAAAAAATGCGTATTTTCATTCAAGATGGAGCAAAACTAAATTCTTCATTGCCATATGGCAGTCATAAACGGTAATTGGTAATTAAATGTATGGATGATTAAATATTACAATAGATTCTTGCATCCCTGATATAAGAAATTAATCCAAACAAACAATTTCAATAATTAAAACTGAAATGAATTTTACTATAAACAAAGATTTCAATTTAATATGAATAATGTAATTAAAAAAATATATATATAATATATAAATTTGAATTAAATATCAGTAGATATTCTTCAAAGAACCATATTCAGTGTGTTTACTAATATATGTCATACCTTGGCTCCTATACTACCATTGCACACCGGTAGCGAAGATCGTAGCGGAGGTTTTTTTGTCATTTTTTTCCAATGTTGTAATAGTAAAAAAATTTGCTATGACCTCTACTACAGGGTGTTTTCCTTGTAGTGTATAAAGAACATGTGTATCATAAGAAGGAAGAGATACCCCCAAAACCCTTGGAAGGAGAAATTGATGGGGAGCAGGTAGTGGATAGACTCAAGAGATGTTTTGAAATCTAGGTGGGATTAAAAAATATTTCCAAGAGATTTGGACCAATCTCTTATGAAAAGAAAACAAATGCAGAAATCTCTTTGGAACCCATGAAGGATCACAAGAACCCATTGGGAAAGGAGCGGCAGATGGTAATACAATATCACAAACATGTACTTCCACCTAAGACATCAATAGGGAAACCTTCAGTCCAATCTTGAAGTCAACAATCTAGTCAAGCAACATGTCAACCATCAACACAGGTACCAGGGCAATTTGCTAATAAACCAGCACCAATTTCTTTCATACCACCTTCAAGACCATCCAATGTACAAATGATGTATCAAATAAACTGGGTAGGTATTCTTCAAGTGAGGCTAATGGGGAAGTCTCTAAATCATCTAAATATTGAAATGAGAAGGAAGAATAAGATTTCCAACAAAATGAATTGAGGATACCGAGTTCAAAAAGGAGTTTTGAAAGGAAGATTTAAAAGTCAAATTTGTAAAAAAAAATTAAATCAAGTCTTTTTACAATTCAATTAGAATGAAAAAAATGAATTCAGTTACAAGAATACTCTATATAATGTAACTCGTATTCAGTCTAAATGGCTAGAAATTTTAGAATAGAAGGTCTCTATCTAGTTTTGTAGACTCGATGGTCAGAGTTTGTATTGTAATATTATTTTTATGAGATTAAAGATACAATATTGTTTCATAGAAGTTATCCCTCTATCATGTCAATCCATTGTTTCCTCATCTATGTGTGTATGCAAAGATTCATGAGATAAATATAATATTGATGTAGCAGTTTTGGTTCCATTATGGTGTCGTTGATGCTTGTGGTGATTAAAAATTAAAGGTTATATCAGAGATTCTTAAATTGTTTCTTCATCTACTATTACTTTTAAATATTTTGTGTTTTTTCAGTAGTACAAGGAATTTCCAGTGTGTATTTTACACCTAAATATCTTGTTTCATTGTATTTATGCTCATGTTTCCTTTTTAGTTGTGTAAGAATTACTGAATTCCTTATCCTGAGTCTCAGTACGTTCATGTCGGCTTGGATTTTAGAAATTTGTATCTGTAGGCACTTCTTGAATAACCCTAGCATTCCATTTGTTAAATTCACCATCATCTTTTCATATATTCTATGTCAATCTGTAAATTTCCTTTGGAATTTTATCTTGAAATTTCCAAACGTTGTCCATAACTTTTGGTTCTTTAAAAGAAAGTTCAAGAATGAAAACAAAATACATATTACCTCATACATAGATCTAATATCTATAAAAATTGAGTTTCTATCAAGCATGGGTGTATGATATTTCAACCTAGTCTACCTCAAGGACTAACACTTACTTAATGCAAACAAAATTTATTCTAACATTTTCTTTAAATTGTTTTAATAAATTATTTAATGAAATTGTTTAATTATTGTTGTGTACTCTACATTTTGCATACATTGGCACATACAATGGGGAGGGGACTCCACTTATTTAGTATGATGAGGATATGCAAGAGCCCAAGTTTCAAGTGTTTCCTAGAACCAACCTATGACACATGCTAGATGATAGATTTAGACAAGACGTGGTGTACAGGTTATCCTCATTGTTGGCTCGATGGGGATTCCAACCTGTATGGACATAAGAGATCATGTGAGACCGTGATCTCATAGAGTTATGGAGGATTGTTTCTCATGATGTCAAGTTTTTGACACAATATATCGTCGGTGCATCAATCCTTCTAGATGCCTCGAGGTTGGAGGACAATTATACATATGATGAGGGAGGTTATAGTACTCCTCCTCCACCTCTTCCCTCTCCTCCTCTTCCTCCTAACCATGAAAAATGACCAATATCTACTCCTCCACACCCAACTGAACCATCACCATCTCCGACTTGTGATCCATAGGTCAACCAAGCAACCTATCCTCGTTTCCAACTTGGCCATCCACCATCTACTAATATCCCCATATCCCAAGATATAGATACGTTCGTTGCAGTGGGTGAGGTACATTATCAGGGATATATCGACTATGCTACTCTCCATGCTGGTATGTTTTCTGACAGAGGTACTAATTCCTATGGATCTATTAGTGGAGGTGTCAATGCCTATGGCTCTACTGGCAGAGGTAGTGAGGTGCCTCTAGTTCTTGAGGTGGACCAACTATCTCATAGCATTTATTGGACACAAGATGTATATTTGGCATTTATCATGAAATTGATATTATTGTTCACATACATACATACATCTCTCTCTCTCTCTCTCTCTCTCTCTCTCTCTCTCTCTCTCTCTCTCTCTCTATATATATATATATATATATATATATATATATATATATATATATATATATGTGTGTGTGTGTGTGTGTGTGTGTGTGTGTGTGTGTGTGCATACTACATTTCACATAGTTGATGTTGATATTTATTTATATGTTGTTGGTAATGTGTATGTTAGTTCATGTTAGATATGTTGTCTAGGTGTGCTTGATAGATGTGTGTGATGGTTATGTTAGATAATGCAACTTTTGTTTTGTTATATGTTATTATAAGATTTGTGTGTTAGATGATATTTAAATATGATAAATGTATATGATAGATGATGGTAGGTAATGTTTACATGTTTATGTTAGGTGATGCTTGATGTGTATTTTATATTATGTTAGCTAATTTTTTATGTGCATGCAATACGGTGCTTATGTTTGATAGGTGGTGATAGATCTGCATGTTAGATGTTGTTTGTCATACATGTGTAATAGTTATGTTAGATGGTGTTTATGTTTAGTAGGTATTCATGATGATGATGATGATGGCATGTGACATGATGTTAGGTGATGGTGGTGGTGGCCATTGATTTGATGATCACATTGCAATATTTGTTTATTGTTATGCATACATAGAATTATTTTTTTATTTTTATGCATACATAGAATTAATTTTTTATGAACTCAATGGGATGTCAAATTATTTTATGATATTTAACTTCATCTGTATGATGTATTTTGTTTATGTCAATGAATATGATACATGTGTGTGATGCAATTTATTTATGTATATGTATTTTATATTATCTATAATTATAATTACAAATTGTGCACAATATCAGTTATAATTGCAAGTTACAATCTCATCTATAATTACAATTTACAATCATTATTACAATTTCACAACTACACATTACAATTACAATTGGAGTAAGAAATTACTAATTAGCTCGACAAATTACAAATTACGAATTGGACAATTACAAGTACAATTTTACAATTACAAATTGCAAATATAGTTACAATCAGAACTTCGAAATTACAATTACAAATTTGCAATTACATTTATAAATTAATTTGCAAATTATAAAATAATTTACAAAATTGAAAAATTACACAATAATGTTGTTGTGGTTGTTACTTTGGGAGAGGGGTATTCTCCTTGCACTATTAAAAGAATGGTAATACACTTGAATTACATTTTGCATGTGGAGTATGTACACTTGCCTCTACGTCACTTGGTCATGGAAAAAGAAATGCACATTCAAAGGTAGACAATTTTGTTCAAACACCCTCATGACTCTTGACAGAATGGATTAGAGATGTATGCACGTAGGGAAAGAGGGTAGGATAAATGGTAGAGTGGACAAATTCTTTCCTCAATCCCTTCCAAATAGTGCACTACTAGATCAAAATCAACAGAGAAGCAGAATTCCTATACACACGCATAGCTCATTGAGTAAATCATGACTAATACAATTCAATTTAACCTACCTAATTCGAAAGGGTCATTTCCAATTTCGAGGAAAATTTTGAATGGGATTTCAACACAACAAACACCGTAATTAATGAAACATGGGACAAGATTTATAAATTTGTAGATGTTTTCAAAGAGAAGCTCAGAGTTACTTTGGATAAGGAATATGAGATGGATTGTCTGTTTGTAGGAGAATTTATTTGTTGAAGTAAATCCAGCATGAAGCATTTACCCACATGGAAGTACATATATATTTTTTTCAAATTGACCAAAATGTTTTATTTCCATATCTTTGAAATCTTGGTTTTGGTTCCAACATGATCATGGTGGATGGATATGGGAAATTCCATAGGGAAAGTGGAACAAATGTTGGAGGTGGTACATTTTGGGGCTTGGGCCATCTTTTGACAAATTTTATGAGTTTTGATGAGATATTTGAACTTAGCCAGTGAGGAGACAATTGTACTGTGGACATGCTTGTTGGAGATATCTATGGTGGTCTAGATTATTCAAAGATTGTTCTTTCGGCCTCAACTATCGCTTCAAGCATTGGGAAAATTGTAACTTAAAATAAATACCTTTTAGACTATAGAACATGATATATTGGTGTTTCCCTACTGTCAGTGATCTCTTACAATATTGGACAAATTGCATACTTGAATGGACTTCTCTATGGGCTCAACCAAATAATTTTTGAGGATTTTTTATATGTGGTCATGCATACACTATGGACACCATTTTATTTGAAATAAATTTTTGGTTGAATGGAGAAGCACAAACTATATTTCTACGCCACAAAGATTTTTTGGGTGCTTTGGGAGAATTTATGAGTTATGATAAAATCCACCTCATTGAAGGGGATTCTCATCAGTTTGTAGAGTGGTTCCAATGGGAACACCATACATAGAAAAGAGGCACTTCATGCTTGTAAAAAGAGGATTAATATTTTGGAAAATTCTCTAAGTCTATAAAGCTTCTCTCATATTGATGCATTTGTTCATGGGGATACCAGAGAGGTGTTGGTAATAGAGGTGAAAATTGTACTTGGAATTAATCCTTCCACTATCTTGATACATCAAGCACTCACTGAGGGTCCACATATGTATCCTCCATAATTTTTTTGAATTATTAGTGAATAGGTTTTATTGCAGTCCAAACAAAAATAAATTTCCTTTGGAACCAACTTTGCACTAGTATTGTATTTTCAAGATAAAGAGATGTTCAGATTATTGGTACCACTGTGAAAATAAGAAAATGGATGCAACACAAATTTTGTGGTTGGAAAGTTCAAAAATCAAACTATGTGACCTATTTTATGTTGATGTATATGTAACTTCGGAATGTATTTCATCTATGTATTTCATATATATTTATTGTACCCTTATTAGAGATGTGTTATTCCTCTATAAGGAAGTGTCGTAATGTGGATTGACAAGTGTTGCAAGTGTGTGTACTTGCCGATGGGTTATTAGAACACCATGTGTGGGGTCGGCCCTGAAAGATATATATTATATTGTGGATGTACCTAGCTAGACAAGTTGGCCCCATAAGGTCACTGGGCAAATGGTTTAGTATAAATAGAGATCAGGAGATCTCTATTTAGATCATTCGGAAAGTCATCTCTCTCTCACTTAGAAAGTGGCGCACTAGTGAGGAGGAGGATCATCTACTTCTAGGAGACTATCTAAAGTGTATTTTGGTTGTACTTTGGTTGAGCCATTGCTCTATCTATCTCTGAGGAAGTTGTGGGGTTTTTCACCTTAGGGTTTTCCCCACGAAAACTCTGTGTCTCTTGTCTCTCATGATTTTGATTCTTGTGATGCTTGTGATGCTTATTGTGATTGTTATGCATTGATATACTGTATATGTTATTCTCTCATTGAAGATCCTAGAGTATTGTGAATTAATGCTCAAAATTTAACATGGTATCAGAGCTAACATGAGAAGAAGACATTGTGTAGTGATGGAAACTTGAGTTTCTTGTTTATTGGGTTTCTCTCCACAGATTTTGGAAAAGCTGTATAGTAGATTGACTCTACTAATCAAGAAGAATCTATCTGTCCAATCAGAATTCAATTCTGAGCATTTTCAGATTTGGCACTAAAAATTAGGGTTTCAACAAAAATAGGAATTTCTAAAATCTGAAGACATAGCTCGAAGCGCCTTGCAAAAATCGAAGTTCAGAGCTTTGGATCGAGATTTTTGGCTAGGTAGATCTTTGGGAAACTCAAACCCTAATTCAGGGCTCTCCCTAGTGAACCCGAGAGGACAAAAAGGCAAATCTGAAGGGTAAAGCTTTGCTGATCTCAAATTTTGAATACACCAGGCTGATCAGCTCATCAAGGCGCATCTTTCTATCCTTTCAGAAAATTGAAATTCACATTTTGAACTTTTAGGGTTTTTTAGACAAACCCTAATCCGGGACCAGATCCAGTTTTCAGCATTTCAAGTGGTAAGACCTAAATCTTTTCTATTTCCATTTGAAGTACTCTTTAAGATGTCTCACCACACCAAGCTTGAGGATAAGCTTGAAGGAGCTGATAACTTCCGAGCTTGGAAGTATAGGATTGGGTTAATCCTGGAAGAGAATGAGTTGGACTCATATGTAAAAGAAGACATCCCTATCCCATAGGATGAAGAGGCTAAGGTATTGCATAAGAAAAACTTGGTCAAGGCAAAGAGAATCATTGTTGATTCTATCAAAGACCATCTCATGCCCCATGTGTCTTCTCTAAAGACACCCAAGGAGAAGTTTGACTCTTTGACCAAGCTATTTGAAGGGAAGAACATAAATCGGAAGATGACCCTGCGGAACCAATTGAAAGGAGTAAAGTTTCAGAATGGAGAAACAATTCAATCTTATTTTTCAAGGGTCTCCCAGATCAAGGAACAACTAGAAGTAGTGGATGAAATGGTGGAGAATGGTGAAGTGGTGATGACCACTCTAAATGGCCTACCCAGGTCATGGGATTCCTTTATTCAAGGAATCTGTGTAAGGAAGAAGTTGATATCCTTCAACAAATTGCAGGAAGAATGCTCTCAAGAAGAAGCTAGGCTTGTGGCCCGAGAAGAAAAGATGGAAAATGAAGATCAAGCTCTCATAGCACATGCCAGGAAAGGAAAGTCCAATAAGGAATCATCTCATAACAGAAGATTCTCACACCACCATTATCATAAAGATAGGAAAGATCTCAGATGCTTCAATTGCAATGAGAAGGGACACTTTGCTTTAGATTGTCCCAAGAAGAAGAAAGACAACAACAAAAACTTCAATAAGAAGAAGAAGAATAAAAAAAGAAGATATCATGCTCATGCTGCCAAAGATGATGAACCCCCAAAGAAGAAGGCTAGGGAAGAAAGTGATAGTGATGATGACTCATCAAGTGAAGAAGAGTATGTTCTAATTTTTGCTCTCACAAGTACTATCTCCCATGGTTGTAATGATTGGTTGATTGACAGTGAGGCTTCCAAACACATGACTGGGTTTAAGGAATCTTTTGTGATCTATCTGAACATGAATCACCCCATAAGGTGAAACTTGGGGATGATTATCAATACCCAATCAAAGGAAGTGGTGAAGCCTCCTACAACCTAGATTCTGGAAAATATTTGAAGATGAAAGAAGTCCTTTATGTACTTGGGCTCAAGAAGAACTTACTCTCCATCTCTACATTGGATGCAAAAGGTATGAGGGTTTCATTTTTGGATGGCCAAGTCCTAATGTGGCCAAAGGGAAAGAACATAGATGATGCAATAGTGATTGGAGAGCAAGAGGGAGGTTTGTATAAATTGAAGGGACAACCTGAACATGCCATGGTACATGAATCCATGGAGCCAAGTGAACTTTGGCATAGAAGAATTGCTCATATGCACTATAGGGCACTTCCAATTGCAAGCAAGGCTATAGAGGGTCTTCCTGAGATCAAGACCAAACATGAAGGTGTTTGCAAAGGATGTGCAAAAGGTAAGAACATTAAGAAGGCTTTCCCAACCAGTGAAATCAAGGCAAAAGACATCCTGGAAATCATCCACTCAGATGTATGTGGTCCTATGTCATCCAGCTCTCTGAGTGGTTATGTTTACTATCTCTCATTTATTGATGACTTCTCCAGGAAGACTTGGGTATAATTCTTCAAGAGCAAAGATGAGGTGTTTGATAAATTCAAGGAATTCAAAACCTTGATGGAGAATCAAACTGACAAGAAGATCAAAACATTCAGATCCGACAATTGTGGAGAATTCACCTCAGGTGACTTCAAGAAGCTTTGAAGTGATTCAGGGATTAAGAGGGAGTTGACTGCTCCTTATAATCCTCAACATAATGGAGTTGCAGAAATGAAGAACAGAACAATCATGGAAGCAGCAAGGGCAATGCTGCATGACCAGGATCTACCTATGCATCTATGGGAAGAAGCAGCTAGAACAGCTGTATATGTGCAGAACAGAACACCCCACAAGATATTGGATAACAAGACACCAGAAGAGGTATTTTCTGGTAAGAAAATTGAAGTCAACCATCTCAGAATATTTGGTTGTCCAGTATACACTCATGTCCCAAAGGAAAAGAGGAATAAACTAGATCCTTCAGGGAAGAAGGGTATCTTTGTGGGTTACAGTGAAAGCTCGAAGGCTTACAGAATATACTTTCCAGGGTTCAAGAAGATTGATGTCAGTAGGGATGTAACATTTGATGAAAACTCAACCTTCATCAAATCAAGGAAGGCACCTATCAAAGTTTATGAAGAACCTAAGGAAACTAGATTTCAAGACACTACCATGACTGAAGCAGTTCCAGAATTTGTTCGTGAGTTTGAAGATCCGCAAGAACCTGTAGATCCACCCCGTGAGGATTACTCTCACAAGAGGAAACCTGCATGGGCTAGAGAGCTCATTCAAGATGTAGAAAGATTTGGCATTCCAGAAGAAGAACATAGAGCAAAGAAGAGAACTAGATCACATACCAGCTATGTTGCTTTACTCTGTGACATTATGAACAAAGAGCCTTCTAGTTATGAAGAAGCAGCGGAAAAGAAAGAATGGAAGGATGCCGTGGTTGAGGAATACCAATCAATAATGAAGAATGATGTTTGGGATGTTGTACTAAGACCTAAAGAGAAGTCTGTTGTGACTTCTAAATGGATCTACAAAATCAAGCATGCTGCAGATGGCAGTGTAGAGAAATACAAAGCAAGATTCGTAGCTCGTGGCTTCTCTCAAAAAGAGGGAATATATTATGAAGAAACTTTTGCACCTGTATCCAGGTATAGTTCCATCAGAATAGTCCTTGCCCTGGCTGCAGCGATGAAATGGAAAATACACCAGATGGATGTCAAGACTGCCTTCTTGAATGGTGTAGTTGAAGAGGAAGTATATGTGGAGTAGCCACTCGGTTTCGAAATACATGATAGAGAGTCGTATGTGTGCAGATTGAAGAAAGCCTTGTATGGCTTGAAGCAAGCTCCCAGAACTTGGTATGGCAGGATGGACAGTTTCCTATCTAGTTTGGGCTTTACCAAGAGTAAAGCGGATTCCAACCTTTACTACAAGGTTGAGGAAGGGAATCCTGTAATTCTACTCCTGTATGTGGATGACTTATTTGTAACAGAAGATGACAAATTAATTGCAGATACGAAGAGGAAGCTTGCTGCCAAGTTCGGCATGAAAGATTTGGGAATGATGCATTATTTCCTAGGTATGGAGGTGTGGCAGAGTACAGGTGGGATCTTCCTTGGTCAAGGGAAGTACATAGTAGATATCTTGAAGAGATTCGGGATGATGGATTGCAAGGCCATGGCCACACCTATGGCATCGAATCTGAAGCTTCTATGTGATGCTTCATCTGAGCTGGTTGATGTCTCTATGTATCGTCAGATGATTGGGTCCTTGATGTACCTAACGAACACTAGACCAGATATTTTCTTTGCGGTGAACACATTGAGTCAGTTCCTGATAGATCCGAGGAGTGTTCATCTGGTTGCTGTAAAGCATGTTCTGAGGTACCTGAAGGGTACAGTGGATTATGGGCTCAAGTATGAGGCAAATCAAAAGTTTAACCTGCAAGGTTATGTTGATTCAGATTGGGTTGGCAGTGCTGCAGATAGGAAGAGCACATTTGGGTGTTGCTTCAGTATGGGATCAGGTGTGATCTCTTGGTTTAGCTGAAAGCAGTCCTGTGTAGCACTAAGTACAGACGAGGTAGATTATGTTGCAGCCTGTTCAGCTAGTTGTGAGGAAGTATGGCTACGGAAGCTACTGTCTGAATTATTTGATCTCCCATTGGATGCTACTGGTATCTTCTGTGATAAATAGAGTTGTATGAAGCTGTCCAAAAACCCAGTGTTTCATGACAGGTCAAAACACATAGAGATCAAATATCACTATATCAGGGATATGGTGCAGAAAGGAGCTGTGAAGCTCCTATATGTTGCGACGGACGAGCAGATTACAGATGTGCCGACGAAGCCACTAGCCAGGGTGAAGTTCGAGTACTTCAGAGAGAGGCTTGGTGTTCTTTAGATTGATGACACTTCGAGGAAGAAGTGATGGACACATTTGCTAAAGCCATTCCAAGCATGTTGGAAGGAGGATCCTTCACATGGCTGTGGATGTAAGCGCTGGATGATGAGCATCAGGATGATGTTCTGGTTTCTGCTTTGTATGATCAGTTGGATCATTTTTATATGTATGTATGTATGCATCATGTTGGATGCTGGATATGATCAGTTGGATCATTTATATGTATATGTATGTACGCATCATGTTGGATGCTGGATATGATCAGTTGGATCATTTATATGTATGTACGCATCATGTTGGATGCTGGATATGATCGGTTGGATCATGCGTATGTATTTTGTATAAGCATCATGTTGGATGCTTGGACCATGTATCTGTATATGTATCAGGTGGATACATTGTATGATCAGGTAGATCATGTATGTTGATATGTATCATGTATTTGTATTTGTATCAAGTGGATACACTGTATGATCGGGTAGATCATGTATGATGATATGTATCAGGTAGATACTTAGTATGCATCAGGTAGATGCATTGTATGATCAGGATGATCATGGATGACGAGCTTCAGGATGTTACTCCAGATGACATGCAGCAGGATGTTGCAGTGATGATGATCATGTGTACATCAGGATGATGTATGGTGAGTATCAGGTTGATACTCTATGGCCGTGGAACAAGTTGTGCAGATAAGCATGTAATTTGTGCCCTGGGAGATTTGCAGATAATCTTTCGAGGTTTTGCCTATGGCGTGTAATTTGTACCCTGGGATATCTGGCAAATACTCTTTAGAGGTTTTGCTTGGGAGGACATATAATTTGTGCCCTGGGAGATCTGCAGATAGTCTTTCAAGGCTTTTCCTATGGCATGAAATTTGTGCCCTGGGATATCTGGCAGATGCTCTTTCGAGGTTTTGTCCTATGGCATGTAATTTGTGCCCTAGGAGATCCGACAGGTTGAGCCGTGTGCTCGTAATCAGTCCTGGGATGCTCTTTCAAGGTTTTTCCATGACCACATGTAATTTGTGCCCTGGGAGATCTGATAGGTTGAGCCTTGTGCTCGTAATCAGTCCTGGGATTCTCTTTCGAGGTTTTTTGGTGACCACATGTAATTTGTGCCCTAGGAGATCCAATAGGTTGAGCCTTGTGCTTGTAATCAGTCCTGGGATTCTCTTTCGAGGTTTTGTGGCGGGTCACATGTAATAAGTCCTGGAGATCTGGACAGGATGAAAAAGGCCTCAGATGCTCTTTAGGGTTCTTGCTAGTCAAGAGACTCTTTTAAGGTTTTGTGATGCATGTAATAAGTCATGAGATTTCCACAGTATGGCCAGTGATGATGAAGACCTGCAGGTGGTGGGCCTACATCCAGTATGAAAAAGGACTGGCTCTGTAGAACTTCCTATGATGAGTAGAGTCAGAGATTGGTTGAGATAGCAGCAGCAGTGACGATGATGATGACGATGCATCGATGATGATGATCCCGAGAAGAAGACTTGTCTAGCAGATCTGTGTCGAGAAATACCTTCCTAGTTAAGAGGGAGTGTTGATGTATATGTAACTTTGGAATGTATTTCATCTATGTATTTCATATATATTTATTGTACCCTTATTAGAGATGTGTTATACCTCTATAAGGAAGTGTCATCATGTGGATTGACAAGTGTTGCAAGTGTGTGTACTTGCCGATGGGTTATTAGACCACCATGTGTGGGGTTAGCCCTAAAAGATATATATTATATTGTGGATGTACCTAGCTAGACAAGTCGGCCCCATAAGGTCACTGGGAAAACAGGTTAGTATAAATAGAGATCAGGAGATCTCTATTTAGATCATTTGGAAAGTCATCTCTCTCTCACTCAGAAAGTGGCGCACTAGTGAGGACGAAGATCATCTGCTTCTAGGAGACTATCTCAAGTGTATTTTGGTTGTACTTTGGTTGAGCCATTGCTCTCTCTATCTCTGAGGAAGTTGTGGGGTTTTTCACCTAAGGGTTTTCCCCATGAAAACTCTGTGTCTCTTATCTCTCATGCTTTTGATTCTTGTGATGCTTGTCATGCTTATTGTGATTGTTATGCATTGATATACTGTATATGTTATTCTCTCAGTGAAGATCCTAGAGTATTGTGAATTAATGCTCAAAATTTAACATTTTAATCATTTTGGATGCCCCTAGCATTGAAAGGACTCCCTCTTGATGAAATGGTATATGATTTCATTCAACATTGTGCATTTCTTCTTGCATATGTTAGCTACCAAGTAGAAAGCATTTCATAGTGCTTGAGTTTCCCATGGTAGGTGAAACACTTGTTCTACCTCTCGGACCTCTTTAAATAGGTGGCAAAGGAGGACATCCAAGGAATTGAAGGTAAGGAGATGTGTTCCATAGTTGTTGTTTTTTTCATTTTCCCTTTCATACCCAATCGTCCAATAGAATAATAGTGTGGTGATAGAATGTAAGGATACTTTGAGGTCCATCCATTAGGGTGAAAACATAGTGTCTTTTATTCATAGGTATGTTATATTATTTTGCATGTTATTTGTGATTTTCTGTATATTTTAAGGCTAACGTCTTCATGCATGTAGTTTACCTCAAGAAAATATGAGTGTGGGCAAATTTACACTATCTAGGTTTCACTTAGTTGAGTTGTGGAATGTTGAGAGTAGCACATCCCATAAACCTCTTGTTCTGAGGGGTATAAAACCAGTTGTGGTTGTTATGTATTAATGAATGGTTAAATTCCAATTCATTAAAAAAATATTTTTTGGCGTAAGATGGTAAATGAGGCAAATAGGTGACCAAAATATAAGTATTTGATATGATAATAAATCCCACCAAACTAATTAAGGGTCAAGGATTAGCCAATCTAGTGATTAAAGCCAATTTACAAAAAGTAAGTATCAATACAATGCAAATAATTGGGAGATGATCCAAAGAGTTAGTAAAACATATATCAATATATGGTATCACCAGTCCATATGCTACCATGACATAGTATACTTACTAACAAATGGCACTTGTCCTCACAAGAATAATAAGTCATATAGGATATCCTTGAAACTCAAGGATGCTAGATATCTTTTTATAGGGATGGAATTGCGTTGGAAAAATATTGAATGCCTCTTCCTTAAATGGATGTTGGAATAAGAGGCTAAAATCCTTATTAAATACATGCATCAAGGGATCTGTGGGGGTCATTTTGCTTCTAGAGATACAACACATAAGTTCCTTAGGTTTGGGTACTATTGTACCACTATGTTTTTAGATGCCCATAAGTTTGTGAGAGCATGTGTACCTTGTCAAAACTTTAGTGGGAAGTAAAAGATGCCATCCCTTTCAATAAAACTGGTCTTGGTTGAGTCCCCTTTCTATCAATGGGGTATGTACTTCATTGGAGAAATACACCCCCATCTAGAGGTCAACATAGGTCGATATTGACTGCAATAGAATATTTCACCAGATGGGTAGAAGATATCCCTACCAAACAAACCACATAAATTGTAGTCATTAGGTTCCTAGAAGGGAACATTTTGTATATATTTGGATTCCCCAAGAAGATAGTAATTGATAATTCCAAATCCCTTAGATCAATCAAAATTATCTCTTTCTTCCAAAAGTATCATATCGCCCTTAGTCATTCTTCCAATTAGTACCCTTACGGAAAATGGCCAAGTAGAGTCTTCAAATAATAATATCATGCAAATCATAAAGAATAACCTGATAGAAAATAAGAAATACTAGGTCTGAACTTATATATGCTCTATAGTTAGATATGATTTCTAGAAAAATATCCATAGGGAGAGCATCCTTTTGACTAGTGTATGTCCTTGAAATGGTCTTATGGATACGTTTAGAACTACTATCAATGAAGATACTACAAGACTTGGTGGAAAATATTGCTAAAGTGAAAAAAGGACAAACCAATTGGTAGAGGTCCAAGAATACACAAGTCAAGTGTATTAGGGATTGAAAGAATATCAAGATAAGATGAAGACCCCATCTGATAAGATGGCCAAGTTCGAATTCACGAAATGAGATATGGTATTAATGTGGGATAAAAGGAATGAATACCATGGGAAACATGGGAAGTTTGATAGTCTGCGGGTAGTCTCATTTATCATCAATGAAGAATGTGGGTCGTCATCTAACACTTTCCATCAATCAAACCTAGAAGGGAAAACCATATATTATCCTATAAATTGTACATACCTTAATCCCTTTTTCTCATCTTGAAGAAACTAATGAAACATCCTTGGATCATATTTTCCCATTTTCCTCTATAGCGCGCCTTCATTTTCAAGTTCATGCATATGATATTAGTTGTAATATTTGTCGATCAATTTTCTCCTAAGATCGCAATCACCATTTTTAAATAAATCCTTAGAGGATTGTTTGGACTCCATATCCCATTGGAAAAAAAGAACTAGTCTTCTTCACTTATTGTTCTCCCTGAGTTCTTGGTTCCTCATGGGGAGGAACCATCATATAGAAGGAGCCAATGTTATTCTCTAGAATCGATTGATCACCTTTCACCAAAATTTCCCATGCTAATCTCCCATGACGATATGCAATCCAATATCAAAAGGGATCATTAGTTGTTCAAGATCGGATCACTAAGCCTCAAAAGGAAAACATCATCAGAGATAAAGGGGAAAAAAGGCATAAGAATCCACTCGAGCCTTCCTACTTGAAGAGTAAGAAGTTAAATTATCCCAATTGGAGATCCGAATTACCCCCAGTAAATTAGACCATAATATCTTATCCATCCAAGAATAAGAAAAAGTATGGATAATAATAGACCCAAAATTCCTTGCAAATGGTGTAAGATATCACACGAAATTCTCATCACATAATCTCCACCATTTTTTCAAAAGTACATTCCCAAGAGGTTACAAGGGGTGTTCCCTCACAAATGTTGTAAGGTATCACATTCAAATTTGATCACATGATATCCACCATTATTTAAAAGGTACATGATTGTGATGTAACAAAAGGAGCTCTTCGTGAATGGTATGAGAAAAATCGAGCAACTCTCATCAGGCGGTCTTAGCCATTCACACATAGGTACATTCTTGGGAGGTAACAAAGTCTGGTCCACTAAGAATTTTATGATATCATCCGAGCAAATCTCATTGAGTGATCTCATCCATACAAATAGGTACATGTTTAGAAGGAAAAAGGCCCCCCCCACCATGAATTCTCTAATATTTTTCATGCATGTCCCATCACATTTTAAGGTCTGTAATTTGTTTGTATAATATATTGATAGATTATGTATTTAATGGTACATGTTGTTTATAGATAGAAAGTGCATGCGATGATTTTAATGAACAACAATTTTAATCAGCATGAAGGGAGCACATCGAGAATTACGAAGAAGAGAAGTGCTTTTAATTAATTTTTGTATTTAAATTAATTTGTTTGAATTATTTATAAAGTTAATTAATATGTATTGGTTAATGTGTGACATGCAAATCCAAAAAATGAGGAAGCTCGATAAGATTCATACCAAACTGAGTTCAAAAGAGTGTAAAACGTTGATTGCACCGAGTGTAAATGAGGTGCTTACAACCCAGTATGGGGGAGATCCTATAACGGATGTCACATGTCACATGTAACATTTTCAAAAGTAATCAAATGTAAAAATTAATAGTATGGGGGAGATCCTGTAATGGATGTCACATGTCACATGTCTCATTTGTCATGTTTGTAGTATGGGGGAGATCCTGTAACGGATGTCACATGTCACATTTGTCACGTTACGTTACAACCCAGTATGGGGGAGATGTTGTAACATTTGTCACATTTGTCACATTTGTCACGTTACGTTTCCATGTCGGCTCATAACTTATACAAAATCAAAAGCAATTAAAAATTTCATGTTTGCTCATAACTTATCAAAAATAAAAAAATAATTAAAAAATTAAAAGAGAGGGATCCAATTTCTTGAGGGGTAATTTTTTTCTTAATGTGTAAAAAATTTAAGATAAAAAAAAAAAATTACACCTCAAGAAATTGGATCCCTCTCGGTGCTTGATAGATACGGGTTTGAGATGGATATACCCTGGTGTAAAATTTGTAGAGGGATGAATCAGGTGAATAAAAAATAAGTCAATATGAATTATTTATTGAAATTTGAGTAATAATCTACTTAATTAATAATATTCACTAATATGTTTCAAATAATGTAATTCACATATGATTAATGTTATGTAGGGACTGACAGTAACAAAATTCAATGTCATCATAAGAAAAAAAAATATGGAAGATGCAAATGATGATCAATTGGTACTTAGCTCATCTGGAGTGGTGTTGGAAGTTAATAGAAGGAGAAAATAATTTTATAATACTATGAGGGATTTAGTGGAAAAAATGTACATACGTACTTTTCACTTACAATACATAAACCAATCAAATAAATAAGAGAATAAATTCATAGGTAAACTACAAGAGGCGTTCCCAGAGCAATGGTCAATGAGAGTTGTCAGGCTTGCAATAGCAGAAACATACAACAACAAAAATGAATCATTCAAAAGGTAATATTCCTAAACATTTCTATGTAGAAACATGTTATACAAATTGACGAGAACTTTATACTCAGAACGAGAACTCTAGCCATAAAAACTCATATTTCTGCATTAAAAACACCAAAAACAACCCTGAATCAGAAAGTGGTGTTACTGGTAGCACCACTTTTTTTTGTGGTTAAAAATATAGACATGAATGAAAAAAAATACTTATTGTTGTTTACAAAAATCTTAAAATCAGGCCCTGAATTAAAAACTAATGCTACTAGTAGCACACTTTTTCACAAAATGGCATTATTATATCATTTTGTCATAATTTAAAATTATATTTATTAAATCTCTTTGTAACACTATATAAAACTTAAACTTTGTTTAACACAAATTATTCAAGAAATTATTCAAGGGGAGGGGAGGGATGAAGGGGGAGGGGAAGTGTGGAGGGGAGGGATGGAAGTGGAAGGGGGATGGGGGTGGAGGGCAGGGGTAGCGTAGAGGGAGGGGGATGAGGGTGGGGGCAGGGGGGGAGGGGTAGGAGGGAGGGAGGGAGGGAAAGGGGGTGGGGTATATAGGCTAATTTTGTTTTTGTTTTTTTTTTAATTTTTAATTTTTTTAACATTTAATTTTTTTTTTAAATGTTTTTTTTAAGTTTTTATAATTTGTTTTAAATATGTTTTAAATTTTATTTAAATGCTTTTAAAATTGTGTTTTCTGTTTTAATTTGTTTAGGTATTTTTATTGGGATTTTATTTATATATATACTTTTGTATTTTGTATTTTTTATTTTGTTAAAGAAAGTTTTGGCCAAATAACCCAGTTGGTGGAAGTGGCTCGAGCCCCAATAACAGTTCCAGCGAAGAATGATCCTTCATATTTAATTTTGATGTTAATTCAAGTTGTTGTAGCTTGTTGTATATTTTGAAATAATTGTCTATGAAAATCAAACATTTTGTATAATAATGTACTCGACATAGTGTCCAAATTCAAAGACAAGTTACCAATAAGTGTAACAATAATTACATGCATATTGACATTTTGATTATTGTTTTCTATGTTATTGTATTTTGTATGAAAATGAACTCTTATTAATCTATAATAAAATAAAATTTACATGTGAAACGGTACATTGGTAAATATTACATGTGAAATGGTAAATATTATTCTCAAATGTTACATGTGAAATGGTACATTGGTATTTTTTTCCAGGAAAAAAATGCGTATTTTCATTCAAGATGGAGCAAAAATAAATTATTCATTGCCATATAGCAGTCGTAGATGGTAATTAGTAATTAAATGTATGGTTGATTAAATATTAAAATAGATTCTTGCATCCATGATATAAGAAATTAATCCCCACAAACAATTTCAATAATTAAAACTGAAATGAATTTTACTATAAACAAATATTTCAATTTAATATGAATAATGTAATTAAAAAAATAAAAAATATAATATATAAATTTGAATCAAATATCAGTAGATATTCTTCAAAGAATCAGATTCAGTTTGTTTACTAATATATGTCGCACCTGGGCTCTTATATTACCATTGCACACTGGTAGCGAAGGTTGTAGCAGAGGTTGTTTTGTCAATTTTTTCCAATGTTGTAACAGTAAAAACATTTGCTATCACCTCTACTACAAGGTCTTTTCCTTGTAGTGTATAAAGAACATCTAGATCATAAGAAGGAAGAGATACCCCCAAAACCATTGGAAGGAGAAATTTATGGGGAGCAGGAAGTGGATAGACTCAAGAGCTATTTTGAAATCTAGGTGGGATTAAAAAATATTTACTAGAGATTCAGACCAATCTCTTATGAAAAGAAAACAAATGAAGAAATCTCTTTGGAATCCCTGAAGTATCACAAGCACCGATTGGGAAAGGAGTGGCATATGGTAATACAATATCACAAACATGTACTTCCACCTAGGACATCAACAAGGCAACCTTCAGTCCAATATTGAAGTCAACAATCTAGTCAAGCAATAGGTCAGCTATCAACACAGGTACCAGGGAAATTTGCTAATCGAACACCACCAATTTCTTCCATGCCACCTTCAGGACCATCCAATGTACAAATGATGTATCAAATGAATTAAGCAGGTATTCCTCAAATAAGGTTAATGGGGAAGTCTCCAAATCATCCAAATATCGGCATGAGAGGGAAAAGTAAGATTTCCAACAAAAGGAATTGAGGATACTGAGGTCGACGAGGAATTTTGAAAGGAATATTTAAAAGTCAAATTTGTAAAAAAAAAAAAAATCAAGTATTTTACAATTCAGTTAGAATGAAAAAAATGAATTTAGTTACAAGAATACTCTATATAATGTAACACGTGCATTCAGTCTAAATGGCTGGAAATTTTAGAATAGAATGTCTCTATCTAGTTTTTTAGACTCGATGGTCAAAGTTTGTTTTGTAATATTCGTTGTATGAGATTAAAGATATAATATTGTCTCAATGAAGTTGTCCCTCTATCATGTTAATCCATTGTTTCCTCATCTATGTGTGCATGCAAAGATTAATGAGATAAATATAACATTGATGCAGCATTTTTGGTTCCATTTTGGTGTCGTTGATGCTTGTGTTGATTGAAAATTAAAGGTTATATCAGAGATTCTTAAATTGTTTCTACCTCTTCTATTAATTTTAAATATTTTTTGTTTTTTTAGTAGTACAAGGAATTTCTTGTGTGTATTATACACCTAAATATCTTGTTGCACCCTATTTATGCTCATGTTTCCTTTTTAGTTGTGTAAGAATTACTGAATTCTTTATCTCGAGGCTCAGTATGTTCATGTCAGCTTGGATTTTAGAAATTTGTCTCTGCAGGCACTTCTTGAATAACACTAGGATTCCATTTGTTAAATTGGCCATCATCTTTTCATATATTCTATGACAATCTATAAATTTCCTTTGGAATTTTAATTTGACATTTGCAAAAGTTGTCCATAACCTTTGGTTCTTTAAAAGAAAGTTCAAGAATGAAAACGAAATACATATTACATCGGACATAATATCTATAAAAATTGAGTTTCTATCATGCCTGGGCGTATGCTATTTCAACCTAGTCTACCTCTAGGACTAACACTTAATGCAAATGAAATTTATTCTAACATTTATTTTAAATTGTTTTATTAAATTATTTTATGAAATTGTTTGATTATTGTTGTGTACTCTATATTTTGCATACATTGGCACATACAATGGGGAGGGGACTCCACCCATTCAGTATGATGAGGATATGCAAGAGCCCAAGTTTCATGTGTTTCGTAGAACCAACCTATGACACATGCTACATGATAAGTTTCGACAAGATGTGGTGTACAGGTTATCCACATTGTTGGCTCAATGGGGATTCCAAACTGTATGGACACAAGAGATAATGTGAGACCTTGAATTGATATATTTATGGAGGATTGTTCCTCATGATGTGAATTTTTTGACACAATATATCGTCGATGCATCCATCCTTCTAGATGCTTGGAGGCTGGAGGACAATTATACATATGACGAGGGAGGTGATAGTACTCCTCCTACACCTCATCCCCCTCCTCCTACTCCTCCTCCTCACCATGAAAACTGACCAATAGCTACTCCTCCACACCCAGCTGACCCACCACCATCTCTGACTTGTGATCCACAGGTCAACCGAGCAACCTATCCTCGTCACCAACCCAACCATCCACCATCTGCTAATATTCCCATATCCCAGGATATAGATATGATCGCTGCAGTGGGTGAGGTACATTATCAGAGATATATCGACTATGCTACTCTCCATGTTGCTATGCTTTCTGATAGAGGTATTAATTCCTATGACTCTATTAGTGTAGGTGTCAATGCCTCTAGCTCTGCTGGCAAAGGTAGTGATGTGCCTCTAGTTCTTGAGGTGGACCAACTATCTCATAGCATTTATTGGACACCATATGTATATTTGGCATGTATCATGAATTTGATATTATTGTTCATATACATACATACATACATATCTGTGTGTGTGTGTGTGTGTGTGTGTGTACACAAACACACACACACACACACTACATTTCACATAGTTGACGTTGATGTTTATTTATATGTTGTTGGTGATGTGTATGTTAGGCCAGGTTAGATATGTTTTCTAGGTGTTCTTGATAGATGTGTGTGATGGTTATGTTAGATAATGAAACTTTTGTTTTGTAAATGCGTATTGAATGGCTGGGGCTAAACAAGGGAATCGAAATCTCTTGGGATGGAAATGATGGGCTATAGACTATTAAAAGGGAAACTCCCTAGATATGTTATTATAATATTTTTGTGTTAGATGATATTTAAATCTGCTAAATGTATATGATAGATGATGGTAGGCAATGTTTACATGTTTATGTTAGGTGATGCTTGATGTGTATGTTATATTATGTTAGCTAATTTTTTATGTGCATGCAATATGGTGCTTATGTTTGATAGACGACGATAGATGTGCAAGTTAGATGTTGTTTGGATCATACATGTGTAATGGTTATGTTAGATGATGTTTATGTTTAGTAGGTATTCATGATGATGATGATGATGATGGCATGTGACATGATGTTAGGTTATGGTGGTGGTGGCCATTGATTTGATTATCACATTGCAATATTTTTTATTGTTATGCATACAAATAATTTTTTTTTATGAACTCAATGGGATGTCAAATTATTTTATGATATTTATCTTCATCTGTATGATGTATTTTGTTTATGTCAATGAGTATGATACATGTGTGTGATGCAATTTTATTTATTTATTTATGTATTTATGTATATGTATTTTATATTATCTATAATTATAATTACAAGTTGTGCACAATATCAGTTATAATTGCAAGTTCCAAACTCATCTATAATTACAATTTACAATAATTATTACAATTTCACAACTACACATTACAATTACAATTGCAATAAGAAATTACTAATTAGCTAGACAAATTACAAATTACGATTTGGACAATTACACGTACAATTTTAGAATTACAAATTGCAAATATAGTTACAATAAGAACTTCCAAATTACAATTACAAATTTGCAATTACGTTTATAAAATAATTTACGAATTATAAAATAATTTACAAAATTGAAAAATTACAAAATAATGTTTTCGTGGTTGTTACTTTGGGAGAGGATTATTCTCGTTGCACCATTAAAAGAATGGTAATACACCTGCATTTACATTTTGCATGTGGAGTATGTAAACTTGCCTCTACGTCACTTGGTCATGGAAAAAGAAATGCACATTCAAAGGTAGACAATTTTGTTCAAACACCCTCATGACTCATGACATAATGGATGAGAGATGTATGCACCTAGGGAAAGAGGGTAGGATAAATGGTAAAATGTACAAATTCTTTCCTCAATCCCTTCCAAACAGTGCACTACTAGATCAAAATCAACAGAGAGGTGGAATTCCTATACACACGCATAACTCATCGAGTAAATCATGACTTATACAATTCAGCTTAACCTAGCTGATTCGAAAGGGTCATTTCCAATTTCGAGGAAAATTTTGAATGGGATTCCATTTCATTTCCAATTTCATTTGGTGAAGCCAGACCATCCAAATGGAATAGAAGATTTGTCGATGTGCTGAGGTAGAGTCAATGGGATCTCAGACCAGACCTTCAAGAATTTTTTTTTTATGAACTCAATGGGATGTCAAATAATTTTATGATATTTATCTTCATCTGTATGATGTATTTTGTTTATGTCAATGAGTATGATACATGTGTGTGATGCAATTTTATTTATTTATTTATGTATTTATGTATATGTATTTTATATTATCTATAATTATAATTACAAATTGTGCACAATATCAGTTATAATTGCAAGTTCCAAACTCATCTATAATAATTATTACAATTTCACAACTACACATTACAATTACAATTGCAATAAGAAATTACTAATTAGCTAGACAAATTACAAATTACGATTTGGACAATTACACGTACAATTTTACAATTACAAATTGTAAATATAATTACAATCAGAACTTCCAAATTACAATTACAAATTTGCAATTACGTTTATAAATTAATTTACGAATTATAAAATAATTTACAAAATTGAAAAATTACAAAATAATGTTGTCGTGGTTGTTACTTTGGGAGAGGGTTATTCTCGTTGCACCATTAAAAGAATGGTAATACACTTGCATTTATGTTTTGCATGTGAAGTATGTAAACTTGCCTCTACGTCACTTGGTCATGGAAAAAGAAATGCACATTCAAAGGTAGACAATTTTGTTCAAACACCCTCATGACTCTTGACATAATGGATGAGAGATGTATGCACGTAGGGAAAGAGGGTAGGATAAATGGTAGAGTGTACAAATTCTTTCCTCAATCCCTTCCAAATAGTGCACTACCAGATCAAAATCAACAGAGAGGTGGAATTCCTATACCAAAGCATAACTCATCGAGTAAATCATGACTTATACAATTCAGCTTAACCTAGCTGATTCGAAAGGGTCATTTCCAATTTCAAGGAAAATTTTGAATGGGATTCCAACACAACAAACACCATAATTAATGAAACACGGGACAAGCTGTATAAATTTGTAGATGTATTCAAAGAGAAGCTGGGAGTTACTATGGATAAGGAATATGAGATGGATTGTCTATTTGTAGGAGAATTTTGTTGTTGAAGGAAATCCAACATGAAGCATTTACCCACGTGGAAGTTCATAAATAATTTTTTCAAATTGACCAAAATGTTTTATTTCCATATCTTTATAATCTTGGTTTTGGTTCCAGCATGATCATGGTGGATGGATATGGGAAATTCCACAGGGAAAGTGGAACAAATGTTGGAGATGGTACATTTTGGGGCTTGGGCCATCTTTTGACAAATTTTATGAGTTTTGATGAGATATTTGAACTTAGCCAGTGAGGAGACAACTATACTATGGACATGCTTGTTGGAGATACCTATGGTGTTCTAGATTATTCAAAGATTGTTCTTCTGGCATCAACTATAGCTTCAAGCATTGGGAAAATTATAACTAGAAATAAATACCTTTTAGACTATAGAACACAAGATATAGGTGTTTCGCTGCTGTCAATGATCTGCTACAATATTGGACAAATTGCATACTTGAATGCACTTCTCTATGGGTTCAGCCAAATAATTTTTGAGAATTTTTTATATGTCGTCATGCATACACTATGGACACCATTTTATTTTCAATAATTTTTTTGTTGAATGGAGAAGAAAAAACTATATTTCTATGCCACAGATTTTTTGGGTGCTTTAGGACAATTTATGAGTTATGTTAAAAATCACCTCACAGAAAGGACTTCTCATCAGTTTGTAGAGTGGTTCCAACGGGAACACCATACATAGTCGGAGTTCGGTTGTGTCGAGGAGTTGATCAAGTCATTAGGCGTTGAGGGCTGAAATTCATAACAGACTTCAAATGGTCTCTTTCCTGTAGAGCTGCGCTGAGAACGATTGTAGCTATGATGTATGTAGGGAAGACTATCATCCCATGTGCGTCGATGCTAATGATTGTACATGTGAAGCAATTGTACTACCAAGCGATTCAAAACTTCCGTTTGTCCATCGGTCTGAGGATGGAAAGCTGTCAACAATGAGAGTCGTGTGTCCAGCTGTTGCCAGAGGGTCTTCCAAAAGATGCTGATGAATCTGGCATATCAGTCATAAATGATGGTTGTGGGTAAACCAAAGTGTTTCCAAACATGTGTAAAGAAGAGATGAGTGGTCTGCTGCACTGTCGTGGTATTCTTACATTGTATGAGAATAGCCATCTTGGAAAATTGGTTGACTACTACTAGTATCGCATCATGGTGATGTCTAGTAGTAGGATAACCCATCAAGTATTCCATAGAAATAGATTCCCATGGTCGACTAGGAACTGGCAGAGGTGTATACAATCCCTGTCTTCGATTAGGCGGCTTAGAAATTGCACAAACCACGCATGATCGAATGTACTTGTTGACGTCAGATTTAGGTGTGGGCCAGAAGAAATACCTCTACAGAATAACAAGTGTCTTTGCTACTCCAAAGTGTCCCGCAGTCTTGTTGTAGTGCGCATCCCAAATAAGTTGTTGTCAATGCTCATTGGTCGGTACATAGAGCTGTCCAAGCTTGTATAGCAAGGTATCTTTCAGGAAGTAGTCAGAGTCTGAGGTCGATGACTTGTTAGTCTGTAACTGTCGGTATACTGCTGAGAAGTCATCGTCGTCCTCGTACAACTGTTTCCAAGTGGTCGTGTAGTATCCCTGCATACTCATTATTGTTAAAAGGAGAGTAAGGGGTGGTCGACTAAGGCAATCGACGATGGCATTAGCTTTGCCTTTTCGATACTTAATCACCAACTGGAATTTTTGTAGGTAATGAATCCACTTGACTTGTCGGTTTGTCTGCAACTTTGATTGTGTTGAAGCGAATTGTAGAGGCTTGTGATTAGTGAGAATGACCGTTTCCTTGCCAAGGATGTAATGCCTCCATTGCTTGAGAGGTTGCACAATGGCGTACAGTTCTTTTTCATATGGCAAGTATCTTCTAACTATGTCGTTAAAAGTCTTGGAATGAAAATTGATTGGGTGACCAGACTGAGTGATCACTACGCCCAAGGCATAGTCCGATGCGTCCGTCTCAATCTCAAAGGGTTGATGCAAATCAGGTTTAACACAAGTACTGGTGCAGTGCAGAGCCTATGTTTGAGCTTTTCAAAAGCTACTTGATGTGTTCATGTCCATTGAAAGATAGTTTTCCCATTTCCCTTCATCGACTAATTCAAGGGCCAAGCTATGTGACTGAAGCCGAGTATGAATTGTTGATATAAATTCCCCAAACCAAGAAAAATTCTTAGTTCTTGAATGCTTCTAGGAATGGGCCAATATTTGAGGATCTGTACTTTACCTGGATCAACGTGAATGCTTGCAAAGTCAATTACATACCCCAAATATTTGATGCTGGTCATCGCAAAAGAGCACTTGTCCATGTTCAGATAGAGTTGATGTTGTTGGAGAGTGTCGAGGACTTGTCAAAGATGTCTGACATGTTCTTCCCATGATCGACTGAAAATCAATATGTCGTCAAGATAGACAATAACTCATTTACCAATGAAAGGTTGCAGAAGGTTATCCATATGTTGCATGAAGGTCGCAGGTGTGTTGGTCAAGCCGAAAGGCATGACTGGACTTCCACAAGGAGAGAAGTTGGGTCAGATATGACCTTTGTCGATTAATTCTTGGATTTGTCTATGAATCTCTTCATTTTCGAGAATGGATCTTCTATAAAAAGATGCGTTAGGAAAAGAAGAACCAGGAACAAGTTCAATGGAGTTTTTTACTTGGCAATGTTGAGGTACTCCGTCTGGAGCTTGAAAGAGGTTCTGGTACTCATCAAGAATATGATCGACTTGCTTCTTCTGTCGAGAACTGCATTGGTTGGTGACTGGACTTGTTTCTGCAGTCTTCTTAGAATGTTGCAGCTTGATCATGATTATTGCGAACTTCTGAGCATGATTAATGAGATTCTTTGTCTATTTGGAAGATATCAGTGAAACCATCGATGTAGGTTGACGCTCTGATATGTTGAACCATCTGTTTCAGATTCTGACAATCACCTTCTGAGGTCATGACTGATAACTTCCATGTCTATCCTAGAGGTAAGGTTTCCCAAACAGGGAATCGGCTATGGAGAGTGGTGCCACGTCGCAGAGTACTTCATCTTCAAAAGGATTTATGAAGTAGGCAAGCTTTCATTGTCGAGTGATCCGTAGTTCTTGTCCATCCTTCATCCAACCAATGTTGTAAGGCTAAGGATGCATAGTGGTAACAAGACCTATTTTCTTCACAAGTTCTTCAAAAATAAAGTTCTTGTGGCTCCCGTTGTCCATAATAATATGTAATAGGTTTCTCTGGACCCATATCTGTGTATGGAACAGGCATTCTCGTTCCTCCTCATCGATAATAGTAGAGGTTTCTCGAGTTGTTGAGGTCAAAAGGGTTGTTGCGTCTAGATCTGAATCTTCCACCGTCTTGTCGAACGCGTTAGAGGTTGAAACTTTCGTTAGAAATGTCTTCCAAGCTTTGCATTCAGATGTATCATGCCAAGATGAGTGGTGGTAATCGCACCATTTTTCGGTCGGCGGTTGTTTACTCCATTCCCTTTTGTGAAAAGGCTTCTTACCACTGTCAAGATTTGGTGGTGTTCGAAGTCGGCTGGTGCCTTATTGTCGGGTGGTCGTCCTGATGTCGGCTTTGTCGTGAAACATGCTTTTCCTTTCTTCTTGGTTTCCAATTTTCTGGTGTAGTGGAAATCATCCGCAAGTGTATTGATAGTTAGAAATTCCATCTCCTGCTGGATGTACTGGGATAATCTGCTAACGTACATCAGAACAAGCAATTTCTCTTTTTCTTAGACGCTGAGTCTTGCCATAAGTTGGTAGAACTTATCAGTGTAACTCTGTACTGATTGGTCTTTCCATTGCCTTAGCTGCTGCCACTTCTTATACTGCTGCTCGAGGTATTTCGACAAGTAAAATTCCTTTAGGATGTGTTTGATGGGTTCTCCGCTTTTCTCCATCTTTGTCGAGAGGTTCGCCCACCAGTAGTGCACGGAGGTAGACATATTTAAGGATGCAATGGTGATGTTTTCAGCTTCCAAGAGTTGATTTACAGTGTAATAGAATTCTAATTGTAATACCTAATTGTTGATGGATTCCGCATCAATCTTACCTTCAAGATTCAGTATGTCCAGATTCCTTTGCACTTTGAAGGGGATGATTTTATCGGAGTGAGTTCTCGTCGAGGATCCTCTGGATGTCAAAGAGAATAGCAAGAAAATCTTGTTGAACTGGGCGAACATTTTAGTCCACTGTCGAGCCAGAGCTTGCTGAATAAGCTGTGTAGTCTCATCGGTTGCATGTCTATCGTTTGTTTCTTCTATCATTTCTAGAGATCGCATCTGCTTGGATTGCTGAGATTGCGAGCAAGTTTGAACCAGCATAAGTCAGGTAACTTCAAGAGAAGTGTATATACAGAACTTAAGCACGAACAAAACTGATTGCTTTGATACCAATGATCTAGGTCGTGTCTAGGAAGCACGAGGGGGACAATAGTTCGATTGAATGAGTCGGCTCTGTTATGGCGGAAGCTTAATAAACAGAAAGAGAAAAAGCAGGATTACGCAACATAGATAAACACAAATACGTAGAGACAATATGTAGGAATGCGAACTGTTCTTCTATGATTTGCAAACAGATCAAAACTAATATATGTTACAATGTTATACATGCCTATATATAATTTTGAGATGCTTGGGTGCCTACCCATTACGTTCAGTTACAAATAAGTTAGAACGGTTCAACTATTCAACTGTTACAGTCAACTGGAAGACAGAGAGACAGTCCTGTCGAAGTTTGAGAGTCGTTGGTCACATATCGATGCTGCATGTCGACGTCGCGAATTGTGAGGTTGCTGAACATGTCGAAGGTGCAGAACATGTCGCAGTATGTCGAAGTCGGGACTCGTCGGATTTGTGTCGAAATCAAAACCTGTCGAAGCATTGGAGTTTTCGAATTCATGTCGTGTTGAAACTTGTTGAAGTTGTATCAACAACGATGATTGGTCAAGGATGTATCTAAGTTAGCATCTGACAACAGATGCCAACTATGATATGGATCATTTACACTATCTAGGTTTGACTTAGTTGAGTTGTAGAATGTTGAGAGCATCACAAGGTCCCATAAACCTCTTGTTCTCAAGGGTATAAAACCATTGTGGTTGTTATGTATTGAATGGCATTTAAATTCCAATTCATTAAAAAACATATTTTTTTTGCATAAGATGGTAAATGAGGAAAATAGGTGACCAAAATATAAGTATTTGATATGATAATAAATTCCACCAAACTAATTAAGGGTTAAGGATTAGCCAAGCTAGTTGTTGAAGCCAATTTACAAAAAGTAAGGATCAATACAATGCAAATCATTGGGATATGATCCAAAGAGTTAAGTAAAAAAATATCAATATATGGTATCACCTGTCCAGCTAATGCCATGACATAGTATACTTACTAACAAATGGCACTTGTCCTCACAAGATGGATAAGTCATATAGGATATCCCTGAAAGTCAAGGATGCTAGATATCTTTTTATAGGGATAGAATTACATTGGAAAAATCTTGCATGCCTCTTACTTAAATGGATGTTGGAAGAAGAGGCTAAAATCCTTATTAAATACATGCATCAAGGAATCTGTGGGGGTTATTTTTCTACTAGAGATACAACACATAAGATCCTTAGGTTTGGGTACTATTGGACCACTATGTTTTTATATGTCCATAAGTTTGTGAGAGCATGTTTAACTTGTCAAAAATTTAGTGGGAAGTAAAAGATGCCATCCCTTTCAATAAAACTAGTCTTGGTTGAGTCCCCTTTCTATAAATGGGGTATATACTTCATTGGAGAAATACACCCCCATATAGAGGTCAACATAGGTGGATCTTGACTGCAATAGAATATTTCACCAGATGGGTAGAAGATATCCCTACCAAACAAGCCACATAAATGGTAGTCAATAGGTTCCTAGAAGAGAACATTTTGTATAGATTTGGATTCTCCATGAAGATTGTAATTTATAATTCCAAATCCCTTAGATCAATAAAAATTATCTCTTTCTTCCAATAGTATAATATCATCCTTAGTCATTCTTCCAATTAGTACCCTTACGCAAAATGGCCAAGTAGAGTCTTCAAATAAAAATCTCATGCAAATCATAAGGAATACCCTAATAGAAAATACGAAATACTAGGACTGAACTTACATATGTTCTATAGGTAGATAGGATTTATAGCAAAATATCCATTTGGAGAGCATCCTTCTAACTAGTGTATGTCCTTGAAATGGTCTTACGAATACGTTTAGAACTACTATCAATGAAGATACTACAAGACTTGGTGGAAAATATTGATAAAGTGAAAAAAAGGATAAACCAATTGGTATAGGTCCAAGAATACACAATTCAGGTGTATTAGGTATTGAAAGAATATCAAGATAACATGAAGACCCCATATGATAAGACGGCCAAGTTCAAGGAACTCACGAAATGAGATATGGTATTAATGTGGGATAAAAGGCATGAATACCGTGGGAAACATGGGAAGTTTGATAGTCTACGGGTAGTCTCATTTATCATCAATGAAGAATGTGGGTCGTCATCTAACACTTTCCATCAATCAAACCTAGAAGGGAAAACCGTATATTATCCTATAAATTGTACATACCTTAATCCCTTTTTCTCATCTTGAAGAAACTAATGAAACATCCTTGTATCATATTTTCCCATTTTCCTCTATAGTGCACCTTCATTTTCAAGTTCATGCATATGATATTAGTTGTAATATTTGTCAATCAAGTTTCCCCTAAGATCGCAATCGCCATTTTTAAATAAAGCCTTAGAGGAATTTTTTGACTCCATATCCGATTGGAAAAAAGGAACTAGTCTTCTTCACCTAATTTTCTCCCTAAATTCTTGGTTCCTCATGGGGAGGAACCATCCCACAGAAGGAGCCAATGTTATTCTCTAGAATCGACTGATCACCTTTCGCCCAAATTTCCCATGCTAACCTCCCTTGAGGATCTACAATCCAAGATCAAAAGGGATCATTATTTGTTCGATATTGAATCACTAATTGTTAGGAACCCATGTCTTTACTTTGTTAGTATATTGTTGTTGGACGCATATGCTTTGTAAGTCGTCCCATAGTATTTGTTGATCAATAGTTTATGTTATTGTTGTTGGCGCATATGTTTTGTAAGTCGCCTGTAGTATTGTTGATCCATAGTTTGTAGTGGCCCATGGTTTTGACCCATAGTATTGGCGCCTAGACTTAGTATATAAGTGTGTGTTGAGACCTATGAAGGCACCGTGAAGTTATTTGTATTGAGCTTGCTCATAGGAGGTTGCCCCCTCGAAGTGGCCTATGATCAATATAAAAGTGATTATGAGTTCTGTCATTTCTGCTATTTCACATATTTTTATTAATTAATTGTTGCAGGTGCATCACATCTGGTATCAGAGCACTTTCTTGGGATCGCTGGGTGAAATTTCTGCCAAAATTTTTTTTCGCATCTGTTGCAGGTTCAGATTTGGGAATAATCCTTATCTGCTTAACTGTGGGAAGTACTTGGGAATAAGCCCTAAAACTCATTATGAGGAGTACCACAGGAACCCTTAAGTAGCTGGCCCATTGAGAGGACCTGCCAGCGAAAAGGGCAACAACCCCTAACTGATTGACTAGTTCCCACCCGTGAGGTAAACCAAGAGCTGTCGTTTGTGGCAAAGCGGTTATCAGTTTTACCTGAGCCATGGAGTGAGGGGTACTGCCCCAATACGCAAACCGTCAGGCAGCATTGGTGGCTGAGTGAAACCCTTGAACTGTTAGGAAGCTGCACATACCTGGGGTCCATATCTATTTTCAGCTGAACTGTTGTCGATCGTTGCTGCGTCGTTTTAGATCCAGTCGTTTAGATCCATTTTGCAAGCCGTTCCAGATCCAGCCATTTTCAATCCATTCGGCGCCATTTCAGATTCCTTCCTAGCCGTAGCCATATCTCCCTTGTTTTCACTTTGTTTCCCTTGAAATTTTTGGGGATCCCCTGTCATCCCATTCTGCATATTTCATTCCTGAGGACCCTATCCCCAATTCCCCTTCCCAAAGCTCGAAATCCCACATTTGTCTATTTTTAGGGTTTGCCATAACTTCCTCAGATTTCACCCAATCACCTTCAAATTTTACCACAGAGTTCCTTTCTGAATTCTGCTTCTTTGTTCCCCTCTGCCAAATTTTCCCATTCTTTCACTCCGCTTCTGAAATCCTCATTTTTGCTTCCGTGTCTATTCGACAGTGTCCAAAACCTAGTCAAACCCCAATTACCCTTCATATTTTTTCCCAAGTCCAGATTTTCCTTTACTGAAGTAGTTTTTGTTTTTGTTTTCCTACCCATTCAACCGAAAAAAAAAAATCCTGGTTATGGTTGTCACCCGTGCAGGAGCAAAAACCATGGAGGACGCACTTGCAGCCATCCAAGCCAAACTCCAGGAACTGGATGAAAAATTTCTCAGCCTCCATCTTGAACATTCAGCTATGAACAACAAACGACAGTCCGAGTTTTCATCAGACAATGGGTTCTCTTCTTCCAGCAATTTCCGTGGTCCGAAGCTTGATTTTCCTCGCTTCAATGGTACCGATCCAACTGGATGGATCTATCGTGCATAACAGTATTTTAGTCTGCATAATACTTTTGATGTCAACAAAGTTCCGCTGGCATCTTTTCATTTGGAACAGGAAGCTCTTCAATGGTACCGTTGGTACATCAAGGCTCATCCAGAGCCCAAATGGCCAGACTTTTTCCAGCTCCTTTTGCAACGATTTGGTCCTAGTGCTTTTGATGACTTCACAGGATCCCTCACTAAACTTCACCAAATTGTCACTGTGAGAGAGTATCAAACCGAATTTAAGAATCTAGCCAACCACACCGAAGGATTGTCTGATGACTTTTACCGGAGTTGTTTTATCAGTGGTCTAAAGGATGCCATCCGCTCTAAGGTCAAAATGTTCTGTCCCAACACAATGATGGAAGCCCTAGGGTTGGCTAAGTTGGCAGAAGACAAGATTGCAGCCCAACAACGCTCCAATCCCACTTTTGTTCTTTTCCGAAATATGGGTTCTCAATGACCACCTATAATGCAGGCTCCTCGACCAACTCCTATCAAGTGTTTGTCTGAAACAGAGATGCAAGCACGCAGAGAAAAGGGGATTTGCTATAATTGTGATGAGAAATTCACTCGGGGACATAGATGTGTTCAGCAAAAGCTCTATCTCTTGGATGTGGATTCCCCGCCTGCCTTTGAAATTGGTGATGAAGATCCAAAAACACTGGATGCTCTGGTCGACATTCAAGAACTACCTATTGACCCTCCATCTCAGGATGACCAGCCAGAGATATCTCTCCATGCTTTAGCTGGAATCACCACCCCCCCAAACAATGTGGGTCAAGGGTTACTTCAAGAAGCTTCCTCTTACAATACTCATTGATTCTAGTAGCACTCATAATTTCATTGACCCTCGGATCGCCAAACAAGCTGATTGTTTTATCCATCCTTGTTCCAACTTTGAAGTCATGGTTGCCAATGGGGGCACCTTACCTTGCAAAGGGAAGTGTCTAAATGTGCGTATCTCTATGGGAGATTATACCTTGCGCTCTGACATGTTTGCCTTGACCTTAGGCGGATGTGATGTGGTTTTGGGTGCTCAATGGCTACGCACACTTGGCCCTATCTTATGGGATTTTGCTGAACTTTGGATGCAGTTTTCCCTCAATGGCCAAAAACACACCTTGACAGGATTACAACCAGGTTCTCTCAGCATCATTAGTTCACATCGCATGGAAAAACTCCTCAAGAAGAATTCACATGGTGTCATCGCTCAGCTCCATTCCATACAGATGCAACCTTCAGCGGTCTCCACCACTCCTTTGGATCTACAACAAATTCTGGATCTATATATAGGTGTTTTTGCTGAACCAGTGGGATTGACACCTTCCAGGCCAGAATACCATCGTATTCAGCTCCTTCCTGGAAGCGTTCCTCCCAACATCAGGCCCTATCGTTACCCATTTCACCAAAAAATGGAGATTGAAATGCTCGTTCGGGACTTATTAAAGCAAGGTATTATTTGCCCAAGCACTAGTTCCTTTTCTTCTCCAGTTATTCTTGTCCGCAAAAAAGATGGGTCATGGCGCCTCTGCATTGACTTCTGAGCACTTATTCACCTCACCAGCAAGGATAAGTTTCCAATTCCTGTTGTTGATGAGCTTCTTGATGAGCTTCATGGGGCTCACTTTTTCTCCAAGTTGGATCTTCGTTCTAGGTATCATCAAATTCGGGTTCATGAGGATGATATCCCTAAAACAACTTTCCACACACATGATGGCCATTATGATTTTTTGGTCATGCCCTTTGGCCTCACTAATGCTCCTTCCACATTCCAGGCATTAATGAATAAAATATTTCGACCCTACTTGCAGAAATTCATTATGGTATTCTTTGATGATATCCTCATCTACAGTAAAACATGGGATGAACATCTCCAGCATCTGGATCTTGTCATGCAACTTTTCTCTGACCATCATCTCCATGCCAAGCAGTCTAAATGTGTTTTTGGATAGAAGGAAGTTGAGTATATCAGGCACATTATCTCAGCACAAGGGGTTCGCGTGGATCCTGCCAAAATCGATGCCATGAACAATTGGCCACATCCTCAGACACTCAAGAGCCTTCGTGGTTTTTTGGGGTTGACTGGCTACTACCGCAAGTTTTTCAAGGATTATGGGAAGATTGCAGCTCCATTAACTGCTCTATTGAAAAAGGATGCTTTGACATGGACACATGTTGCTCAATGTGCATTTGAAAAACTAAAACAAACTATGTGTACTACACCTGTTCTAGCTATGCCCAATTTTTCCAAGCCCTTCACTATTGAGAGTGATGCTTGTGGCAATGGACTTGGTGCTTTTCTCCTTCAAGATGAACACCCCATTGCGTTCACCAAATAAGACCTTTTAGGTAAGAATTTAGCTGCCTCTACCTATGAGAAGGAAATGATGGCTATTTTGCATGTAGTACAGAAGTGGCGCCCATACCTATTAGGGAATCATTTCTGCATCAAGACTGATCACCAGAGTCTGAAATATTTCTTGGAACAGTGTGTCTCCTCCCCGGCACAACAGAAATGGGTTAGCAAAATCATGGGTTATGACTATGAGATCACTTACAAGAAGGGTAAAGACAATATTGTGGCAGATGCTCTTTCTCGCACATTTGATGCCCAAGGTTCTCTTTCAGCTATTTCTATGCCTGTTCCAAATTGGTTGCAATTTGTTCAACAGGGTTATGTTAATGACTCTTCCTTATCTCAAATCATCAAATGCTTGACCAACAACCCTTCTGCTGTACCAAATTACTCTTGGGATGGTGCTTCTCTGAGATACAAGGGTCGTTTGGTGCTTCCCCAGAGCACAGATCTTCAACAGGCTATCTTCTATGAACTCCATGCTTCTCCATCGGCAGGGCACTCTGGGTTCCTCAAAACGTATGAATGGGCACGGCGTAACTTCTTTTGGCAGGGCATGAAAAGGACAATTCAACAGATGGTGGCCAAATGTGATACCTTCCAGCACAATAAGGGTGAAGCAACACTCCTTCCAGCATTGCTCGAACCCTTGCCCATACCTACACAGACTTGGACAGATATTTCTATGGATTTCATTGAAGGGATCCCTAAATCTAGTGGGAAGACAGTGATTCTCGTTGTGGTTGATTGCCTCTCCAAATATAGTCATTTTTGTGCTCTCAGCCATCCCTATACAACCTCTTCAGTCGCTCAAATTTTCCTGGACCAGATCTTTAGTCTTCATGGCATCCCTTCTTCCATTGTCTCGGATTGTGATGCGACTTTCACCAGTCATTTTTGGACTAAACTATTTTGCCACACTGGCACCAAACTGAAGATGAGTTCAGGGTATCACCCACAAACAGATGGTCAGACTGAAATTATCAATAAATGCTTGGAAACTTATCTTCGTTGCTTTACCTCTGAACAACAACATCAGTGGGCAAAGTGGCTCCCTCTCGCTGAATGGTGGTACAATACCTCTTACCACACTGCCTCTAAAATGACCCCATATGAAGCAGTATATGGTCAGGCACCTCCAGTTCTTCTTCCATACACCCCCACCAGTTCAGCAGTTCAGGAATTTGACAGTCCTTCGAAACCGTGATCAGATTCTTCGCATTTTGTAGGACAATCTTCACATGGCAAGAAATCGCATGAAGCAACAAGCTGATCAGCACCATTCTGAGCGCACTTTTCAAGTCGGCGATATGGTTTTTCTTCATCTCCAGTCGTACAAGCAGTACTCCCTGAAACTCAAAGGGCATCATAAGCTTGCTCCAAAGTTCTATGGGCCATATCGGATTCTTTAGAAGATTGGGTCCATTCCTTATAAATTGGAACTTCCTCCTTCTTCCTGCATTCATCCAGTCTTTCATTTCTCTTGTCTGAAGAAATTTCTTGGCACCAACATCAGTGGACAGACGATTTTACCCGAACTGGATAATGAAGGATCCATCCTTTTGGAGCCGGAGGCCATCCTCAATCGGCGCAGTCGTCAGCTTCGCTCTCGCTCTATCACAGAGGTCTTAATTCAGTGGCACGGCATGCAACCAGAGGATGCTACATGGGAACCACTCCTTCAGATTCAACAACAATTTCCACATCTAAAGCTTTTAGGACAAAGCTTTTTTTAAGGGAGAGGGGATGTTAGGAACCCATGTCTTTACTTTGTTAGTATATTGTTGTTGGACGCATATGCTTTGTAAGTCGTCCCGTAGTATTTGTTGATCAATAGTTTATGTTATTGTTGTTGGTGTATATGCTTTGTAAGTCGCCCGTAGTATTGTTGATCCATAGTTTGTAGTGGCCCATGGTTTTGACCCATGGTATTGGCGCCTAGACTTAGTATATAAGTGTGTGTTGAGACCTATGAAGGCACCGTGAAGTTATTTGTATTGAGCTTGCTCATAGGAGGTTGCCCCCTCGAAGTGGCATGTGATCAATATAAAAGTGATTCTGAGTTCTGTCATTTCTGCTATTTCGCATATTTTTATTAATTAATTGTTGTAGGTGCATCACACTAATCTTCAAAAGGAAGACATCATCAGAGATAAAGGGGAAAAAATCATAGGAATCCACTCGAGCCTTCCTAGTTGAAGAGTAAGAAGTTAAATTATCCTCATTGGAAATATGAATTACCCCCAGTAAATTAGGCCATAATATCTTATCCATCCAAAAATAAGAAAAACTATGGAGGATAATAGACCCAAGATTCCTTGCAAATGGTGTAAGATATCACATGAAATTCTCATCACAGTATCTCCACCATTTTTCAAAAGTACATTCTCAAGAGGTTATAAGGGGTGTTCCCTCACAAATGTTGTAAGATATCACATGCAAATTTTATCACATTATATCCACCATTATTGAAAAGGTACATGATCGTGATGTAACAAAAGGAGCTCTCTATGAATGGTATGAGAGCAATCTAGAAACTCTCATCAGGCGGTCTTAGCCATTCACAAATAGGTACATTCTTGGGAGGTAACAAAGTGTGGTCCACCAAGAGTGTTATGATATCATCCGAGCAAATTTCATTGAGTGATCTCATCCATACACACAGGTACATGTTTAGAAGGTAAAAAGGCCCCCCCCACCATGAATTCTCTAATATTTTTCATGCATGTCCCATCTCATAATCTCAACCATTCATGCAAAAGCAAACTGATCAAGACTTTCCATAAATGATATCCCCAGAAACAACCAATATTGATTTGAATAAAGTGGGTTTCCCAATCATAAGAAGTCATACAAAGGGAGGACCACTAACCTGTCTCATGTGTGGCTCCTGAACCAATTTTATCGATCTAATCCTACTTCAAGATCAATGACTTGAAATCACTACTGAGATTCAATGGATATGGAATATTCCTCGGTAATCACACCACCATCTAGGACTCAATCACATAAGGGACATACCCAACAATAGAATAACACAAGGGGTTGGACCACCATGTCATCCCTTGAAAACCAATAATCACTTGCCACATGTCCCTCTATGTCAAACAAAATACACTGAAACTACCTTACGACAATATTGAATGACACTTAATGACAAAATATCTAGACAACAATGATGATCTCCTCCCATTTTAATGCTAATTTATTTAGAATTTGAGCTTCTGAGTGAACTTACAAAGGACACTGACTACCAAAAAAACATGCAAAATTGACCATGCAACCACAATTGAACCAATAACAACTTCAAATATGTATATGCACTGCTCATGTTTTCCTAGTTACCAAGTAAGTCCTCTAGAAAGCTCGACCTAGTTAATTTTAGTAATATAATTGTGAATGCACATATTTTTCATCCCTTTATGTCAACACCACTCTCTTTTTTCTTCATAATATCTATGAAATCATACCTAATGCCTCCATGTGAAATCATATCACCGGATGATCATAATATTGAATAATACTTCTCACACAAATTGCTAGTCTAGAATTGTCAAGAACACTCAAAATCAGACTCAAAATTATGCATAATATTAAAATTTATTAGAATAAATGTACATCATCCAACCATGTACCATCAAGTGGATGGAAATATATATAATTACATCATAAAATCGAAATTCTTTGGATGCACTCGAATATCTCACAAAAAGAAGGCTTACTAAACTAGCTAATTAAACCCCTCAAGGTAGAAACATCCATCTCCAACTCATTCATAAATCTCACGAATTGTCCAAAATTATTTTGGAAGATGATGTAGGATGAAATTAGTAAAATATGGTAGATTTTGGAGTGAAAAATAGGAAAGGTGTGTTGGCTACAAAAACAAGGAGTTGCCAAAACCTCTAGAGTGCCTAGCTTTTACCTTGTCTCCTAAAAAGCAGAAGAAATAGTGAAAAAGCAGGAAAGGATCCTTTGACACTTAGAACAGCCAGAAAATCATCCAATATTATGATGAATGTGCTCATATGGATAAGGATGGAAAGTGGTGGACCAAGGATGTTAATAAGTGGCCAAAAACATAATAAAACTACATAGGAAAGTAATAAAAAGTTAAATAAATTATATCGTAAGTATGAAGTGGGTTTTAATGATCTAACGCCCTCCCTTAATCCTGAATATAGTGACAAAAAATATCATAAATATTAGGGCCCAAAAACAAATTCTTGGTCACCCTTTACATATCGTTGTCCAAAAACCAAGGAAACATGGAAAACCTCATGGGACAAAACCCTCCCTCAAAATGGACAAGAACAAAACTTGAAACCCGATCTTCAAGTAGCATTCACTTCATGTTCAGTCACTCCAAGCAGAAACTTAATATGGTTAAAATTATTCTCCATGAAGGATTTAGTCAAAATGTCAGCAGTTTTCTCAACAATGGGGCAATATAACTCCAACACAATCAATCTCTCATGAACTAGTCTACTCTCGATGTAATGCATGTGCAATTCAATGTGATTGGTTCTTTGTCTAAGTATTGGATTTGAGGATATCATTATAGCACTCTAATTATCAACCCAAAGAATAGTTAGAGTGCTAAAGTCAATATAGAACTCACCAAGAATTCCTTGCAACCAGATGCATTGAGTAACTACATTCACTGCTCCCTGGTACTCTGCCTCTATTGAAGAAAGTGAAATTGCACTTTGATTTTTACTAGACCAAAATATAGGAACTCCTCCAAGAATGAATAAAAAACCATAATTTGACTTCCGGTCTATGTTATCTCCAGCCTAATATGAGTAAGAAAATGCAACTAGATCCAAAGAGGAATTGGAATCATAGTGGATCCCATGTGTCTTGGTGCCTTGCACAAAGTGCAAGATCATTTTTTCATCCCTCAAATGGATATCATGTGGATAATCCATATACCTTGCAACATGACTTAACGCAGATTCCAAGTCTGGTCGGGAGTGAGTCAAGTATAACAGGATTTCAAATAGTTTCATGTAGAGAGAGTTGTTCACCAAGGGTGTAGAATCCCTTTCTTCCATCCCGACTTCTGAAAGAAAAGGAGTCTTTGCATCCTTACATTATGCCATATTTAAAAAAATTTCATATTATAAGAATATTTATATTGAATTACAGTGATTCTTGAGGGTGACTAAGTGGTCTCAGGCCCCAAAACCTGCCTGAGAATCCCCAAGTCTATCATCGAGAAAGCTTGATGCAAATATGTCTTTAGTGATGAAACTTCATCAGTGGCACTTCCTGTGATTATTAAATTATCAAAATATAATAATGTAATCACAATATTACCATTTGTGTGCTTAATATACACATTCATATCATATTTGCATCAGTGAAAATCTTGTGTCAGGAGGAAATGGTCCATTTTTGCATACCAAGCTCTGGGAGCTTGCTTGAGTCAATACAGTGATTTCCTTAACCTACACACAAGTGATGGATATGCACCATAGAATTAAAGTTTCTTAATATAGATATCCTCCTCAATATCACCATGAATAAAATAATACTTCACATCCATGTGGTGAATTTCCAAACACTTTGTTGTTGCAACTAACAAAACTAGTCGAATAGAATCCATTTTTTCCACTGGGAAAAAGGTCTCATTATAGTCCGGACCTTGGAATTTTGAAAATACCTTCGCCACCAAACTTGCTTTGTGCTTGAGTACATCAGAATCAACATCCATCTTAGTCTTGTAGATCCACTAGCATCTTACTAGCTTTCTGCCCGGTGGAAGCTTGACTAGATCCCAAGTTCCATTCTTCTGCAAGGAGTGGAACTCCTCATCCATAGAAGATATCCATATTGGATATTCTAAGGCTTATTCATATGTTTGAGGATCTGATTCAATCATGAGAAAAAATTTCTCATCAAGATTTGGATCCCTCATTGAAAGTGCATTCTCATACTGTGACCTTGTCTTCCTAGGATCTTGAGGATTCCCAACAAGTTCACCAACAACTTCTATGGTTTATGATTCCCACTTTGTCCTTTTTGATGAGCTTGGGTTTGCAATAATATAATCAACATGGTCATCTAAATATGAATCTGAAGATTTATCATCAGAATCCTCATTCAACTTTTCAATTTCTTTTTCCAGTGGTGGTTGAGAAGACTCTCCAATCTCAACTTTTTGCAGGGTCTCTTCCTCAAACTAAACACTTATTTATATGAATGATTTGTGGGTGACTAGATAAATAATTTTGTACCCCTTTGAGTCTTCTGATTATCCCATAAAAAAACATGGCCTACTCTGTGTCTCTAAGGCCCTTCTCTTCTCGGATGGCACTCTATCCCAAGCCTTGACACCAAAAATCCCAAAATGTGTAATATCAGACTTCTTACCACACAAAGCTTCATCAAGGGTAACTCCTTTTAGTGATTTATGTGGTAGTTTGTTTTGTATATGGGTTGCACATTTGATTGATTCATCCCACAACTTTGGTGGTAAAGACCTTGCTTCCAGCATACAAGTTTCCATCTCCTTAAGAGATGGAAACTTTGTATGTGGGCTGCACATTTGATTGATTCATCCCACAAAATTGGTGGTAAAGACCTTGCTTCCAGCATACAATTTCCATCTCCTTAAGAGATCTATTCTTCCTCGTAGCAACTCCATTGTGTTGAGGAGTGTATGGAATATTGTGTTGCATGTGGATGCCAACCACTGCACAAAGCTTCTAAAAATAAGATTTGATGTACAATCACCCATTATCAGATCTTATTGCTTTGATTTTCCTTCTAGACTAGTTCTCAACCAAGGATTTAAAGGCCTTGAAATGGACAAAAACTTCAGAGTTAAACTGCAGAAAATAGACCCAACAATACCTAGTATGATCATCAATGCAATTTAATAGGTATCTAGATTTTTTCAGTGACATGTGAGGGAAAGTACCAACAATATCACTATGGATCAGCTCCAAAGTTTCAGAGGTTCTCTTAGGCCTTGATCTCTCAAACTTTCTCTCTAGGTGTTTTCCTAGAACACAACCTTGGCAGAATCCCTTTCTAAAAGTGATATTTGGAAACCCTACAACCATGTTTTAATCATGAAGTTCATGAATGTATCTATAATTTATATGGCCAAACCTCTCTCATACCAAATATTTCTTGATTCATTAGCATGAGAGAGGAGCGCTACTGGTTTAGAGATAGGAAGAAACTGTGAAAAATTATAGACTCTGGTGGAATGATATGCATTGCCTAATGCAACAACTCTACCTATGGATATCTCAGAGATTGATTCCACATCATTAAGGTTGAATACAACTCTTTTGGGTGAACCGGTATGGGTCATTTGGTAGACATACATTAAGTGTTCATCTAGACCAGGGACATAAAGGACATTAAAAAATGATCCATTGTCAAGATCTACTCTATCTTTACCCTTTGAAGCAGTTTCTGAGTCATCTCCAAGAATAATGATAGGATCTGGGCCATCAAAGGAACTAAGAGTAGAAAATGATGTTCTAGTTGCAACCATGTTCCTTGAAGCTATGAAATCAATGATGTAAGAAGTGGATGAAGATGTGCTATCCATTAGAGCATGGAATCACTCCTTGTCATCTGATTTAGAACCTCCTTCCTTCTTCTTTGCACCTTCAAGAATGGGGATATGGTTCTTCTCAAGGAGTTGTGCCATATGATCTATGATTTTTCTCATAAATGAGCTTTCGGGATGAAATCCCCTTTGGCAATATGAGCACTTGGTTTGCTCCTTCTTCTTATGTTGATCCTTTATGGAGGTGGAGGGCTCCTCTTGTGGCTTAGATCTCTCCTTGTTTTGCTAAGAGGGAGTTTTGGATTTTTCCTTCTTCTTACCCTTCGAATTCCTTGAGTCACCAATAGCTAGAGAATGATCTTTTGAAGGTTTCAAAGCACCCATCAACATAAGCTTAAGATTCTAATCACGAGTTAAAGAATCCATAAATTTGGACAGACTAGGAATCTTCCAATTCTTTACAGTGATTTTTGTAGAATATAAAGTCGAGACAAAGACTGAGTAGTATTGACCCAATTTCAAAAGAATTGCCAAAATTAACTGCTCATCCTTTTTATCAATATCACGTTGCTTCAACTGCAAAACCAGTGACTTGAATTTGGAGAAATAATCATGTAGATTCTCGAAACTGATCAGAATTAGAGAAATCATCTCATTCTCAAGTTGATTTCCTCTCATATTATCAGTTTTACCAAACAAATATTTCAATTTCTCCCAAATTTCATTTGGTGAAGCCAGACCATCCAAATGGAATAGAAGATTTGTCGATGTGCTGAGGTAGAGAAGGCCATAAGCCTCATATCTCCGATTGTTCCACTTAGAATTCTCTACAATTGAAGTAGGCTCTTCTTCGGTTCACATTGTTACTCTGTAGATGCCTTTCGACCTCAACACAATCTCCATCTGCGCCTTCCATTGAAAATAATTAAATGGATTTAAGGTCACATTCTAAGATGGATCCATGAGAAAACTAAGGTGCGCACTGAGGACTGATATATACCTGCAAAAACACAACAAAAAAATATTTGGATAACAATTCAAACTATAGATCTCTGTAATGTGACATTAGGCACTTTTAGGAGTCTGTCACGCCCAGGTAGACCTCTTGAGTTAAACTCAAGAGTACAAGGTAATGGTCTGCATGACTTATGTGGAAAATCCTTGCTTTTGGTGCACTACTATATTCAGTTGTGCTCCCCTAAACATCTCCTATACCATGTGAAATCAGATCACATGCTGATCATAAGATTGAATAACACTTCTCACAGAAATTCCTAGTCTAGAATTTTCAAGAACACTCAAAATCAGACTCAGAATTATGCACAATATTAAACTGTATTATCATAAATGTACATAATCCAACCATATACATAAAGTGGCTGCAAATATATAGAATTATATCAGAAAATCGAAATTATTTGGATTCACTCGAATAGCTCACAAAAAACAGGCTTACTAAACTAGCTAAGCCCCCCAAGGTAGAAACATCCATCTCCAACTCAGCCATAAATATCACGAATTGTCCAAACTGATTTTGGAAGGTGATGTAGGATAAAATTAGACAAAAAGGGTATATTTTGGAGTCAAAAGAGGAAATATGTGTTGGCCACAAAAACAAGCAGTTGCCAAAACCTCTATAGTGCCTAAATTTTACCTTATCTACTGAAAAATAGAAAAAGTAGTGCAAAAGAAGGAAAGGAACCTTTGACACTTAAAAAAGCATAAAAGCATCTAGGATTCTCATGAATGTGCTCATGTGGATAAGGATAGCAAGTGGCCCAGACCACAGGGAAGTCAATAAGTGGCCAAAAACATAGTAAAACTACCTTGGAAAGTAATAAAAAGTGAAATAAATTACATCCTAAGTATTAAGTGGGTTTTAATGCTCTAACACTCCAAATCCACATCCAATAGTTTATCCTCCTACTTCTCCAATGCTCACATAAATACTAGATAAATATCCTCTTCCCAAAACCCCCCTTTTGTAACATACCTGAATACCTCTTTCAACCATTGAGATCATAAGACACTTTAATTATGCATCTGAATTCACAACTTATGACCAAATTCGTTTTTCATAAATTCATTCAATTTAACAATGAAATACAAACATATTGTCGCCCAAATGGTCACATGCAATTATTAATAACTACATGCAATTTCTAACATAAAACCATTCATACATGCCAAAAAATCCATTCACATATACAATCATAAAAACTAAATTGAAAAGTATGCAAACACAGATTAAATTGTGGAATTCATACACAGTTAGAGACTTATATTTTTAATAAATTGTTCTCCAACTAGGTGCATGTGAAGGATGTTACTCCCAGCCATAGGCTCTGTCAAGCCATATGTTTCTTTGACATGACACCCTCGAGTTGGGGCTATCAATCCACAAGAGAAAAACTCTTCCTCAATCCCTCTACTTATATAAATCTCTCATGCAACCCCCTAGTGTAGAAAAACCATCCACAATTGTCCCAATCCTCAATTATCCTTTCCCATCAACATGTACAATGCAAGGAACAACCTCCCTTCTGTGAGCTAATAGTCCCTTGGGTAGCCTCCAATTCCCTTCTGGTGCTCCATCATAGGTTGGATAGGAAGTCTCTAAATTTGGGCTTCCAGGGTACAAGATGTAGGCTAGGTTCCTCTCATGCATCAATTTCTTCTCAAGCTCAATGGCATGAATATTTAAACTATGGTATCTCTAGTCATCGTTCTCTTAGGTACCAATCTCAGTGAAATTCCAAGGTGATCATGAGAAATGATGATTAATGGACTTTGAATAGTTGGAATGAATGAGGAATGAACCCCTCACAATCTAAATTATTGATTTCCATATGCATGATTTAGATTTCCATGTGGCTATCCACATGGGACCACTTCTCCCCTCTTAATCCCCTCTTAAGATAACTAAATAATTATAAATCAAAGCATGTCTCTTAATCATGGTTTAGGAACTTAGCTAAATTTCTAAGTCTTGGGAAATATGATTAATCCCACTAATGTCATTTTCCTTATCTCACTATCACTTCCCCACTTATGGAATCATATCCTTCCATCTCTTCTTCATCCTTCTTCCTCTGCGATCATGAGCAATTTTATATTAATATCAAAATGTACATATTTACAATGTCTTGGTCATCCTTAACCATTCGTTTCTAGCTTCTAGACTTTGGTACATCAATATTTACAAAATTACAATATAGAGTAAAAAATGGGGTATTACATTCCCCTCCCTCTTAATTTATGCACCATCCTGCATGCATCATTAAAACTATGAACATTTACAAAACTTTTATAAAAAATTCAAAATAGCTTTAGGCATGCCTCATGCATCACGTCCTTGAGATCCCACGCTTCTTATTTAGGATTGTAATGGTTTCAATGGACCTTTACCTATCGTATGTCCATGTTCTTTAGAAACAAAACTTTTGATTCAAGGATATGCAGTGATTGCACTCGAATATCCCCTTCCACTTCCACCTAAATAAAATCCCAATCAATTATGTGGTTAGTATTAAGCACACATTTCTTTATTAAATACACATGAAATACATTATTCACACACAGACAAGCAAGAAATGCTAATGCATAAGCTATAGGACCTATCCTATCCAAAATTTCAAATGGTCCACAAAATCGGGCTGCAAGCTTTGGACATATTCCCAATTTTAGGGAACTCTTCTTTGGCCTGACTTTGAGGTAGACATGATCACACACATTAAATTCTTTTATTATTCCTCTTTTGTCTACATAAGTATTCTATCTTTCCTATGCTATTTTCAATTTTTTCCTCATTTTTACCATCTACTCTTCTATTTTCTCTAAGTAATTATGCGCCAATCACTACTTTTTCCACTAGATTATCCCAACTGATTGGAGTATTTCACTTTCTACCATGCAAGGATTCAAAGGGACCCATCTTTAGAAAATAATCATATCCATTAGTATATGCAAACTCTACCAAGTATAGGTAGACTATGTCAAATTCCACAGGGGTAGATCATTGAACTTGAACAAAACTCACAATTTCACAATGTAATTACTAAGAAGAATTAGACAAGAACATGGACCAATTCACTCAAAAAATTGAAACACACATGAAAAACTATTGTTGATACATTAATCATCTTTAAGCTGGAAATCAAAGAATGTTACAATAGAATGAATTCGATACACTTGGGAGGATTTGAATTCACCTCAAGTCTAGGCTTAGTTTGCATTGGAACCATTTCCCAATAAGGTTTAGTGGTCATCGATGATAAATAATTAGTCAACTGGAGTAGGACTAAGCATAACTGAATCACATGAGCACCAAAATAGGGAAGGAGAATCCAGGGGGGTGCATAACTATCTGTCAGTTGTCAAGGAGGGCGCTCCTACACTCAGTCACAATCAAACTAGGAGCTACAGTCAGTTAACTGAGCAATCAAGGGAACAAGGCTCCCTAAATCATGGATCTGATTGTCAGAACTCCTAAATATGTGCATGAGGGCGCATTGGAACTCCAGTGATGGAAACAATGTGCACTATGTGGATAAGAGGACTAATGATGGAAAATAACAAGCTCCGGGGGAGACAAAATAGGGACTAGGTGCTAGGAAACTCAACTATTGATGGATGGATGCATGGAGTGTTGCATGGAATGAATGCATGCATGCAAGACCAAAATAAGATGGTGAGAATATTCCAACACCCCCCCTTAAGCCGGACTATGAGGAAAAATACAAGTAAATAAATGGAAATGAGGGCCTTGGTTACTGAGACCAAAGGTCACCCCGTACAAAAATCTAGAAAAAATGAGGAAAGAAGGAAAAACGAGTGGGAACCCCCCCCCCTCAAGATAGACTGAAACACACCAAAAGTTGTTGCTCAAGACTCAAGTAGGTGTGATGCTTGATTCAATGTCTGGAGGTATCTTCCTCTTGGGAAGGAGTGGATCATGCTCCAAAAGTATGTGCTTGTATTCTCCTTCAGTGGATGAAAGTGATTCTGGAGGCTTTTTGAACTTGCTCTTTGAACCAAACTTGATCAAAACAAATCCAAAAATATTAAGATCATCCTAGAAACTGTAATTCAAACCAACTAAGGTAGGATCAAATCCAGAAATGTGTAGATGGTTCTTTGATATCTCCTTCGAACCAACATAGGTGAGATCATAAACAAATGAACCATGACTTGATGTTGGTGGCTTAGACTTCAATTCAGATCCAAGAATTGATAGATGATTTCTTATAATCTCCTTTGAACCAGCAGGGGTGAGATCAAAACCAAAATCACAAAGATATGCCTGAGACTTGAACTCAAGCAAAGGGTAGTGTCCTCCATATTCAGTGAAACTCTGAGAGCGTGTGCCAATGATCAAGTAGAAGTTCATATGAAGCATGTGATGAAGGAGGGCGAATGCATCACCTCCAACCTATGATTGGACCTCCAAAACATTTAGTAGATCATCGTTCTATACATCAGCAGACTCATGTGAAAGAGAGTATTTAAGAACCTCTTCAGAATATAGAGCATGGGTTGGCTTATATTGCTCATATTTCCTCTTTTTCTCCTTTGGAATTATTTATTGGTAGCTAATAAAATTATTGATTACATGTACTAAATTTATGTCTTGTAGTGGTATATGTAGTATTGATATTTACTTCTTTCTCAGGGATTATATTGAATTGTTCAATATATCTAACATGGCCTTTAGATTCATTGACCGTTCTTAATTTTATATCCATATCATTTGTTTGGAACATTTGAAATGCCTTTTGTGATTCATTAATGGTCTTTATCTTATTTGAATATTGTTTGTTTGGTATCATAGGATTTGGATTTGATGATGGAGGCAGATGAAATTTTTAATTATGGGGGGGATTCATTTGTTTTAACTAAAGAATTTATCTTGATTTCTCATTAGAGATTGGCATAAGTACACAACTCCTCTTCTTCCCTTTGATCTAGTAGAGAATATGAAATTAGTACCTAGATCACTAATCACAACTATAGAAAGGATTGATTTCTCTAGCAAGACCCCACCAAGAGACCTTAACAAAGTATCTAAAGGTCCTAAGAATTCTTTCTTCTAATTCGTTGAAGGTTTCAACTTTAGGAAAAAAACATCATGTAAATATGTATATTAAATTATTGTTTCCAAGAATTTTGTATTTATATAAATAGATAGACAATGAGGAGTGCACATATGTACATTGTGGAAATCTTTCCACTTTGCATGCTTATTATCCCTCTTGGGTATTCTATTCTAGTGTGTGAGTATTCACATTGTTGTTTTGTGCTTACAACAATTGGTACCGAAGGCTCAAGATTAGGGCTTCTCAAACGCTTTGTCAATCTAGTCTCCTTTGGAATTGCCTCCCTACTTAATATGTGTCTTCAAGTAGTTTAGAGATTAGGAAATAAACAAGCAACCCATTTTTGCTTGATTTTCCCTTACCATTTTTATTTTGACAATTCATATATTTATGTATTTTTTCCTACAATCGCAAGCCCCCGATCATGGTAGTCCATTATGCTCATTAGCGCTTCCTCCATTACTTGATGTTGGGATTTAGAGAGGCCCTTATCAAACCCCTTCATGTGTTTCAAAATCTCTAATAGTGAGGTCAAGGGATTGGAACCATGGTCTGTCCCTTGAAACCCAATTTTTTTTTCCAATACTTCAAATTTGCTCTTACAATCTGATAAACTTGAAAGTTGAGATGTTGGATGCTTGAAATATTTTCCTAAACCCTTACACATATCTTCTGTTGAAAGTGGATACTTTACCAATCAAATATAGGTCCCTCACAGAGAGACCATTGCAGCCGTGTGGGGCTCAATATCTATATCAAGTTTTCCCTCCATTTTACTTCCAAAAATGCATGCAATTAGGATGAATGTTCATTGATTTGTAAGATGATTGAATTCTTTTGTTTGATGCCCAAGAATTTTGAAGATGATCTCTATATGATACTTTGTAAATCTCACACAAATGAAAAAGTTTTAATTATAGTAATCTGAGTTAAATTTTGAGAACAAGTTTATGTTAAATTGTTTATGAATGTAGAAATCCATGGAGAAAATATGTCCTTTTATGCTTCCATTAAATGCACTATGAATTTCAATTGGAAGGATGATAAATATGAAAAAATTGTGCAAAAACAGGTCCTTATACTTGAATTGGATAGCAAATAGCTTAGGGAGTTATACTGTTGTGATTTGTGATGTTGGATAGTTTTTTAATAATGATTTAATTATTAAGAAAGGATTGTGTTTTTCTTAGTTTATTTGATGGCTTATTGACAAATTTTCAATTTGAGTTCATTTGAGTTAGAACCTTTAGATACTTTTACTAGGGTTCAAACAAGTTTTCAGAATGGGTTGATCTCCAAGTTTTGTTTCGTCCTATTGGATTTCAAATTCTTGTAGCATTTCCATATCTATGTGCATGGTTTGCATAACTTGCTTAATCATATCTTATAAAATTATACAATCTATCATCATTGCTAGCCATTAGATACTCGAAGGAATGTATTGATATTTTTTACCATTGTAGAGGTGTGTGTAAGTTAGGTTCCCAAATTCTTAAAGGGTGCTAGTTGAATGGAAGAGCACATACCTTACAAGAAGGAGGCTAGTTCAATTCCTCCGTTCCCTAATGGTATTGCAATATCAGTTAAAAATGACCAAATTAGTGACCAAAAAATGAGAGAGAAGTGACCAAACAAAATTATCAAAATTCGCATATAAAATGACTAAAAACGATTAAATTAATGACAAAAAAATGAGAGATAAGTGACCAAAAAATGAGGTATAAGCCACCAAAATTTGCATATAAATGACCAACTAGCAGTTTTGGTGGCTAATTTTCAGTCTCTTATCAAGCTAAGAAAAATGTGTTCATATTTTGTTTCGTCATTTATAGCTTTTATTTTTGGAATCTATTTAATACTGAGAGGGGGGTGAATGTATTAGCCCAGTTATGAATAGTTGTGAATAGTTTTTAACTTTTTAACTGATTAATATTGAACTTTAATTATGCATTCACCATAAATAAAACATTAATCCACATATACCCAAAACAACATAATGATCTCTTATAATAAAATAAATAGAGATAATTCCAAATCCCTTGAAAAAACCACATTGGAAACCTAAAATCAAATTTAATCATTTTAAAAAATTACATTGATTCTTTAGTATGGGTAGGAGCTAAAGATGGAATTTACACGCCAAAGGAGGGATATAAACTGTTCAAGGAGGGACATAAACTGTTCACCGGGAAAGAGTTTTAAGGCACAACTCAGAAATGGCCGTGGAAGTTAATATGGAATCTCAATTGTGAGTTGAAGTTAAAAAAACATCTCGTGGTTCGTCTTATTAAATAAGGCTATTACTTGGGATCAAATGCAAAGATGAAGTTTGGAAGGACCAAGTAGATGCTACTTGTGCAAAGATGCACAGGAAAGTAAGAGACATATTGCTATCAATTGCAAATTCTCTAAGCAAGTTCAGAAAGAAATGGAAAGATATTTAGGTATAAAAATTGTTGGGTTATAGATTTAGTGGAACAATGCTTTGGAAACTAGTGTAGAAATAAGGATACAGAACATTTCAGATCACTGCTAGCGATTATTCTATGGAATCTGTGGTTGGAAAGAAATAAGCTTGTTTATTTGAAGATTTAGACCTTCCAGCTTTCTATTGTGCTGTGCAAATCCAAATCACGCTATCTTTCTATCCCAAACAAGTACTAAAAAGAAAGCAAGGCATGTGAATACTATGTAATTAAAGGAGTACCCTGAGGCTTTCTTTGATAGAGCAGCTCAGGGGACGGAGAGTCAGTGTGGCGGCCACACTGCAGGGGTCATTTTGACATCAGAAAAAGAATATGTGACCTTTAAAGGTGGTCTGGGCAAAGGTACCAACAACTTCACAAAGATCTCAGCTCTTTGGCTCCTTTTTAGGTTTGCAAAGTCTAAAGGTTTGAAGAAATTGAAAGTTTGTAGAAATTCTCATGTTATAATCAATCGGATAAGGAAGGTGAATAAATGCCACAATATGCAACTAGAAAATATTGTTGTAGAAGTCACCAGATTGAAAAAATTATTTGAATATATCAGTTACAGTCATGTGTATAGAGAGAACAACTTCAAGCAAGACGTCCTCTCAAAAGAAGGTACATCAATGGAGAAAGGTAAATGGGTAATATACCACAACTGTGAGGTAACTAATAGTGTTTTCTAAAGGCATTGTGGCTTGAGACTAATGAAATGTGAAAAAGGAGTTTCTTTTTTAGATCTAGTATGATCTGAATTTTTTATAGTAATTTTGGAAAATGATTTTTTATCTGATTTTGTTCGGAAATTTGAAAGAAAGATTGAAAGATCAGACAGTTTATGTGTTTTTTTTAAGAAGATTTCAAAATCTAAAAGCAGATCTGCTTCATTGCATACCGTTCTCTCTAAAAAAATTTATTAGCAAAAGCCAGAGATATTTAGAATGTTCAGTAAAAGTCTATTTTGAATAATATGGTTTTTCTTGGTCAATAAAAGAATAACAGCAAGTGATAAAAATAAATTAACAACTCAGCATCAGGCAGAGACGGTAATCTACCCCTTAAAAACAATCAACAATTTATTTCAAATGATGAAACAGCTCTCATTGAAAAAAAGACTATATCTCTGCTCACTAATGAAACCATTACAATCAAAATATATATTCAGTTAACTTATTCTGATTGTGCTTAAAGGAATCTGACCTATCAGTTGGTGTGTTAAATTTCTTCTAATTTGATAGTCGGTTAGTAAAAAGTAGTGGTTAAGTCTTCTTAAATTATCAGTTTAAATCATGTGGATCAGAAAAATTGACCTATCAGTTGGTGTCTTAAATTTCTTCAAACCTGATAATAGGTTGGTGAAAAGTAGTGATTAAGTCTTCCTAAATTATCAGTTTAAATCATGTGGATCAGAAAAATTGAAAATAGAAATCATTTAAAACAGAAATTAGCTGTGGAACTTTCAAATCATATGGATCAGAAAATTTGAGAATAGAAATCATTTAAAACAGAATTGAGCTGTGGAACTTTCAATGTATTCCTAGTCTTCAAAAAACAATTGAAAAGTAAGGAAAGAGAAATAAATCCAGCTGTGTACTATAAACATTATTAGATTAGTTAGTTGACAAAATTGACAAGGATCGCTCCCAGTAAACCCTATCTTCCCAATTATGAGATTGGCGAGGCTTTCATGGTTGACGAATTTAAAATCTAATTTCAAATAGAGAGAATGAAGCTGCACGTGACGCCATCAGCCTATCATTTTCACATTTTTATTTTATCCAGAAGTTGGACGAATTCGTCAAAGAAGCAACGAAGGAGAACCGCTAGTATCACTGAGAAATATCGCTGGTCCGTCCAGTGGAAGACCATTTGTTAATGATATCTATCTAATTTGATACCCTTTCCTTTCACTCATTAAACAAAAAACATATTCACGTTGAGCTTGATTTTGATTTTGGTTTCTGTACATATATATATATTTTAACTATGTACGTATATATATATATATTTTTTAACTATGGCAATAGCAATCTCTCATGGTATATTCAATAGTGGACTAGTCATATATACTAGTAACTTGTAACTCAGTAGGAATCGAACCATTTCCAAACTCATAAAACCTCTATACCAGAAGTCCCTTACCAACCTTCTCACAACAAACCAAAAAGCAACCCTACCCACCAGTTTTGACCTATTATTACTTCATAACCAGAAGGACTCGCAATTGGAAGGGTATAATGATATTGCGTGTGTGTTTATCGTTGAATACACGATCGAGATTCTTCCACATTTAATGAACGCCACAAAAGTCAGTACAGTCGCCTCCAAAATTGACAAATAGCTATTTTGTTTTCTTTAAAAAAACTGTAAGTTGCAAAAGTTGTTGTCAGATTATGTTTATTGAAGATAATATTAATATTAATATTAACACAGGGAATATAGTCAATCAAATTCTTCCATGAACGCTCTAGCTGAAGTTTTTGTTTAAAATAAACAGAAAAAGTTTGATTTCTTAGCCTGCAAGTACGGAAGGCAGCCCATTCTCTCTCAGAGAAACTTCTCTGTGACTCCCTTCTTAAACCCTAAGGGTCAACGAACATCTGAATAAAATAAAATAATTTTATTGTTTTGTAATCAATTGAACCGGCTCTTGTTCGACTACTGCTTACAGATTGCTATTTAAATAAAAATAAAGAATACTATATTTCGTTATGTTTAATGTTGCTATACATTTATTAATCTGAACATAGATAGATCCCACAGATGGCTTACGATGAGTGTAAATTTGCGATTCTTATGTTTATTCCCTGTTGACATATCGAACTATTTTAAATTTTGCAATCTTAATAAATTCAATAAACAATCTATATGGAATCTCAATTTTTTTTTATCAGTAGTTATAAATTGCAAATTGTTATGACTGGTCAAATTTTAGGTTAGACAAATGCATACTTTATTTTGTTTTCTTTAATGTCAAAGGGTAGGGTACCTGAAAATGATATCATAGAAAATATTTTTAATTATTAATATTAATATGTATTTTTATGTGCAGTAATTCAAGATTTTTATTTAAATTTTTTTAATTTATTAAAAATTAAAATTAAAGTCATTGTCAAACAAGACACCAATTTGATGTATAAGCTCTCTTTTTTTGTGAAACAAGGAATCCTCCTCTGTATATACATTTAACTACCCCTCTAGATTTGAACATTTATAGATCATTTTATTATTAGAATATGATAAAGAATACTTTTAATTATCAGCATAGATCCATCTTAAACAAGGATCAATCAAATACAGAGAGGGATTGAATTTCTTGTATAATTTTGTTTATCTTAAAAATTCCTTACACATTAAGGAAAAATTTACACCTCAAGATATTAGATAACTCTTCACCTCAAGAAATTGGATCACTTTCCTACTTGATATATCTAGGTTTAAGATGAAATCAATATAATTTATTTCCCCCATACCAAACTATAAAAAACCTAGCTACTCTAGTCTTGATACAATTAATATGATTTTTTTTGTACAATTTGAAAGATTATTGTAAACTAGTATCAATAATTATAAATTATTTTGTTATTAAAGGACATACAATTAAAAATAAAAATAATAAGATGAAATAAATCATAAAAATGTAATATCAATAATTAAAAATTATTTTATTATTAAAGAACCATAAAAAATAAAATATAACATGTAACATGTAGTAAATCTTAAAAATGGAGTAATTTTATTAAGTGAATCCTCATGTAAATTACCACATCATCCATCACCATATAGCTGTATGGATTTTGAGTGCATATGAACTTCATCTTTCTATGATATGATATGATATGATATTCAACAACCTTCAATTTTAAGAAATTCTTTATTTATATGGTGTAATCAATTCAACCTTGGTCTTCCAAAATCATGATGGCTTTTATCATCTTCTTTTCTTTCTTTATCATTTTCATTGATCATTTCCATCATAACTCTTCTCATTGATGTAATAATTTTTGAACTTGGTAAAAAGTTGCTTTGAAATTTTGATGAAAAACCGATAATGTTAGAAAGTAAGTGTGATTATAATGATGTAATAATTTTTGAACTTTGTAAAGCACAGTACGTGGCTCTACAATTTTGATAAGTAGTAGTTTTGTTTAAGCTCGAAAGCTCTTAAGGAATTTTTTGAAATAGTGCAATTGCACCTAAAGAATGTAATCTGTAATTCACATGAATGAATGGGTTATGAATTTTTTCTATGGAAAAAAAAACTCCTCTCATTGTTCATTTTCGGGTGAAAACGTGAAGGTGGGTAACACTTTCGTGAGAAATCAGTGCAAAATCGTCTTAGCGGAAGTTATTCGGCCGAATAAAAATATTATTCGGCCGAATAAAAATAATTGTTCGGCCGAATAATTGAAATTATTCGGCCGAATAATTTTGAAGTTATTCGGCCGAATAACCACAAACAATTCTCCGTCCCGTTTAACGGAGACTCTTGAAATTTGTGCAAACGGTTGCCGGACGGAAAAAAATTTCGGGCAATAGTTTATTCGGCCGAACAATTATTCGGCCGAATAATTGTTCGGCGGAATAATTGTTCGGCCGCATAATTGTTCGGGCCGAATATTTATTCGGCCGAGTAATTGTTCGGCCGAATATATATTCGGCCGAATAATTATTCGGCCGAATAATTATTCTGCATAAAAAGACAGCATCGGCTGCCATTTGTCATTCCCTGTTGGAATTATTTGGACCCCGCATGGGCCCGCTGTAGTCCTCTGCCACCCTGCCGACGCCCCAACCTGCTGCTCGCCACCCCGCTGCTCGCCGCGCTGCTTGTGTTTCATGGCTGGCTATTTTTCCGCGACTCGCGTCTGCTCCATTGCTGCTGTCGTTCGTCTTTTCTTACGTTTCTTCGGGGTGTGATCTGCCCTTGCTCTGTTCGTTTTTAGCAGCGAGTTTGTTGGTTGCTTCTGCTGTCGATTGTCGGTTTTCTCGTTTCGTCGGGTTGGGATTTCTGCTAGTTGCTGCTCGTTGGTGGTATTCAGACGGTTGGTCTGTGTTCGTTGTCAGGTGTGTGTTGGTAGGTGGCTGCTTTGAAGGTGTTGCGGCTTTATCTGAACGGTTGAAGGTGCGTTTTTCCTTTGTTTTTACTTAATATTTCTGTTTGTTAATGTTATAGGGCTTATGTAATGACGTTCGTTGTTGTTTGTGAAGGAAATAGGTGTTGTTTTGAGCGTTGCTGGGTTGAATAGAGGCGGCGTTGCGATCGACGATTCTTCACTGCATTTTTATATAGAGGTATGCATCGTCGTAAACTTTGTTTTTATGTTGTTGGCAGTATTAGAATTCAAAAAATCTGTAGTGCTTTTTAATATTGGAAGGTTAAATGTTTTAAAATGCAGTTTTTATTTTAGAGAATCAGTTTTCTGTCCATGAACTCTGTTCATGAACAGTTCAGTTCGTGAACTCTGTTCATGAACAGTTCAGTTCGTGAACTCTGTTCATGAACAGTTCAGTTCGTGAACTCTGTTCATGAACAGTTCAGTTCGTGAACTCTGTTCATGAACAGTTCAGTTCGTGAACTCTGTTCATGAACAGAGTTCTGTTCGTGAACTCAGTTCATGAACAGAGTTCTGTTCGTGGACTGAGTTCATGAACAGAGTTCTGTTCGTGGACTGAGTTCATGAACAGAGTTCTGTTCTTGAACTCTGTTCATGAACAGAACTCTGTTCATGAACAGAATTCCATTATTTATAGGTTAGATATGAATATGAATAATATAATAGTACTAGCTATGATTAGTTAATGATTTTTAGCTGTAATAATGTTGTTATCATTGTTCAAAGGGTATTGGTTCTCTGATTGACGTAAGCTTTTAGATAATTGAGATGAACTAACCCCATTAAAGTAGGCGGTCGTTTTTGATTCAATCTAATTACATGCATTCAACAATGAATCTCAACCTCCTACTTGGAATTGGGTATCTGTATAATATTAAGAAAACTATGAACTTACTACTATTCCATCAACCATGAATGTTCATTTGCTATCATAGAAGTTCTGTTCATGAACAGAGTTCTGTTCATGAACAGAGTTCTGTTCATGAACAGAGTTCTGTTCATGATATGCTATGATATGCATGAAATTATTGCTTCTTTATATATATGGATATTTATACCTTAATCCCTGATGAGTTTCATATTAAGTTTTCCAAATTCTCAATAAAGTGATGATAAAGGATATATTAAACAACTTTATAAATGATCAACATGTGGTGTGACAATGTTAAGTCAGGTACAAGAATGTCAATTGAGTTCATGAACTCTGTTCATGAACTTTGTTCATGAACAGAGTTAACTTAGAAAGTCACTTAAAAATTCAATATTGTAAGTTATTAAGTATTTTTTTTATAAAAATTAAGGAATGTTTGTTTATTGAGATATAGAATGAAAACATAAGTGATAGTTTAAAAATTAGGAAGGTGATTGAACTATTACAATATGGGATGATTATTGATGTCATGTTTATGCTGCAATATTGTTCTTAGAGTTAGGAGAGTAACTTACAAAAGAAAGTAAGTTATAATATTTTAGGTGGCTCTACATTTTTTACGCAGATCTTAAGAGATATGTTTTTAATTTTGTAGAATGAACATGTACAACATCAATGTTTGTAAATTGTTTTATCAAAGATCTTAACTAGAAGTTTCTTAATAAGGGTATATTTATGTTATACTATTTGAGGAAGCTCTGCATTTTGAATGCAGATTTTTAATAGATATGTTTTGAGTTTGTAGAGTTAACATGTACAACTTCAATGTGTGTAAATTGTATTATCATAAATATAAGTTAGAATTCTTTTAATAAGAATACATATATATGTTTAGTGAGATGTTTGTTTGTTGACATATATAATTCAAACATATTTGTTGGATTAAAAGTTTTTAAGGTTATTATACTATTTCAATTAATTGTGTTTTATAATGAAATGATTATTAGATATGTTCTTTATGTTGCAATATTAGGTAGGGTAAGGAATTTTAGTTAATTAATTAGAGTTAGGAGGGGGACTTAAATTTTGTTGGAGTTTTTAATCAAATATTGGCTTGATGCTTGTAGTGGTAGTTATGTACATTTTCAATATGTTAATGTTTGTGTAAATTTAGAAGTTATATCAAATGGAAAGAGAGTCTGCGAAGGGAAAGCGTAGGAGGTCATCACAATCTTCAGGAATTGGTGTTCCAATTGGTAGTCGAAGGTTGTCGAATTCACCGCAGGGTTCAGGTTTATTGCATGGGTCCGAGTCGTTTGATCACCAACAAGTTCGAGGGGGTACAAATGATTCTCCTTTGTCTTCTGTGGGAGAGCGTCGATCCCAACGTTCTGTTGGTATGAACATTAATGTTTAATAATGTATAATTTGTATTTTTTGTGTGTTGAATTTATGGAAAAAGTTAATTTTTGACTACGGCTATATTTGAAGCAGAGCGATGTTCAGAAGATGTGCGTAATTCGATGGAGCGAGGGGAAGATCAAGATAGGAATATAGATGATGGAATAGGTGTGGGTGGAGAGCAGGGTCCTGAAGTTCCTCCTAGAGCTAGGACGACATATGTTCCACTAGCTGAGGGGTGTACACCCATATCAACGTATCCGTCTGATTTACCTGATGAGCTTCCATGGCGAGGTGTTGTGCAACAAACTATTCTTGAAAGTTGTAAATCCCACTATGACAGGTTGAACAATGATCTTTGTTCTTTGGATCTCCCTCCAGAGAGTCGACAAAGTCTAGAGGTTGTTTTGGCATCTTTGCAAAAATTCATTGATGCATACGATGAGCTTGGACCAACTACAAATAGTTTTGTTCATTTGATGCGGATGCGAAAGGAGCAAGTTATGGGTCCAGATAAGTGGGAGGTTGTGAAGGAGAGAGTCAGTAGAGAACAAGCCAATTCAATGTTCAATTTCAAAGAAGGCCTTAAGCGAAAAATGTTGAAAGTGCAATATTTCAAGCATCCTCAAATTGCACATTTCATATATGATCGATTTCTTGCAGCTTATGGTCGATTGCCTTGGAACGATGAGGTTCCTAATTATTTTGCTAGATTTTTTTATGCGGAGTTTTTTCTAGGTATGAAGCCTAACTATACCGATGTTCCCTCTGACTTTTATGGAGCTGGAAAGGGTAGAATATATAATCGAAAAGGTGCTCTTAGAGACCCTGCCACTATACAACCTCCACCTGAGATACCTCGTCCACCAAGGGTTGTGGCTTTAAGATCAGAGATGGAGACAACATCTCAACTAGGGACAATTGGAAGGGAATCAGTAGGTGATGGTTTAGCTTCAGCTCTTGCAGGAGTAGAAGTTGGTTTGGGGCGAGAGAAGGCTCGCGCTATTCTTCGTCAGAGTTTTGTCTACAAGACGAATGACGAGGTAGATGCATTGAGCATTGATGATCTCAGGGCTTATGCTAAGTTTTGTCGAGATATAGCTTCAGATGTGTTATCTAATGACACATCGAGCATGGGAGAGGTTTGTTGATTATGCTATGATAATCTATTTGATTTTTTATTAATCATTTTGAATTGAATATTTTGCTACATGGGAATAAGTATATTAAGCAAATGTATTTTGTTTGTAGTTTACGAGAATGTTAAATGCAAATAATTTTCGATTCTCCAGTAGTCAAAATCAAGAGCATCCTAGTCAAAATGAAGAGCGCTCAGGAGAGGTATTTTAATTATAATATTTATGATTGAACATGATATTTTTTTTGTTTACTTGAATTTTAATAAATATCAATGTATCTTATTGTTAATTTGACTTATCTATGCAGGTTTCATTAGATTCCAACTTTTTAGATGGTTTACCATCTCTTGTGAGCTAATGATTTTAATTTTTTTGTTTTGGTTTTAAGTTAATTTGCTTAATTTATTATTTGTATCTACTATGTTTTATTTACTAACAAAATTTAAATTTTAGGAAAGAGACCACTTGGAAATTGGGGGCGAAGATGTGGGGTCTTTAATGAATGCCGATATTGGCACTGAGGTAATTTTGTCGAACTAGAAATGATTTTTGACATAAGTTTAATGTTTTATATTTTTTTGATTTATTTGAAAATTGTTTTTGTACATGTTGCAGCTTGGCTCTTTTAGATCTTTTGGAGCCAAAGGAAAGTCTCTAGGGGAAAAAAGTGGTGGACATGCATCCAAAGAATTTGATGTACGATTTTTTTAATAATTGAATTGTTTTGTAGATGAGTTTAATATCTTAATATTTTGAATTTAGTTTAAAATTGTTTAAATAATTTATGATCTAAATTTATAATTTGTTTTTCTGTGTGTTGTAGGTGGAGTTGAGTCCCAGGGAAGGTCCTAGTGGAAAATAGTGGAAAGATATTGGTCGAGATGGATAGTGGTTCAGATTTTATAGTTTTTGTTGATATCTATATATTGGTGTTGTTTTGAACATGGAGGGTATTTATTTTTTGATTATATATATATGTACATTGAATTCACAAGTTCATCAACTCTTTTTTGGATTATATACATGAGTACATGTCCATTATTTCTCATTTGGTAAATGTTTAGAATATGTTTTGCATGAGTTTTGATAATATTTATAATATGTTTTGCATGAATGTTTGAAATGTTTTTATAGGTGCAATCCAAGGTTAGGAAATGTTGAATGATGACAATGAATGTTATGAAGTTAGAAAATGGGAAGTGTTAGGAATGTTTGAAATGTTATTTCAAGTTGGGAAATGTTGAATGTTGACAATGAATGTGATGGTAAGAATCAATGTTGGAAAAAAATGAATGGGAGGTGTTAGAGAAAAAGAAATGTTGGGAAAGAATGAATGGGAGGTGTTATGGAAGAATGAATGTTTTCAATTTGTTATGTTGAGAATAAGTGTTATTATAATATGTTTTGCATGAATGTTTAAAATGTCTTGATAGGTGCAACCCAAGGGTAGGAATGAATGGGAGGTGTTGGAAATGTTTTTAAAATGATAATCTAAGTTAGGAAATATTCAATGTTGAAAATGAATGTTATGGTAAGAATTAATGTTGGGAAAAATTAATGGATTTTTAATTAATTTAATTTTTATTTTCAATGTTCAGGTACATTTGATGAAGGCTGAAATCATGGCAAATGGGGGTAACGGTTTTTTGTTTTTTAATCATAAGCGAAGATTCCAGGATTGTGAAGTTTGTGCTAAATTAGAGCAATGATTTTAAACAACAATTTGATGAATTTTCATTGATTTGTTGGGAATAATCATTTTTCTAATTTAGCATAAGCTTCACAATCCTGGAATCCTTGCTTGTGATTAAAAATCAAATGATCGTTATCTCCATTTGCCATGATTTCAGTTATGTGAATTTGCACAAGCGATATTTTAAATTAAAGATTTGGGACGGAGAACTTGGTTACAATTTTAAGACATCTATTTAAGATCATATTTATGGTGAAGTATGTATTAAAGAAACATGTTCGATGGATTAATATACTACAAAATTTAATAGGTCTTTTTGTATTTTTTCGTTAGTATTAATCAACCAAAAGTAAAAATTCGGGGCGGAGTGGGCATAGCCACATCCGTTATCTCATCCCTTAGTGGTCTAATAGACATATGGGGACCCGAATAAAGTACTTTTGAATTTTTAAATTATATTTGAATTCATTTTTAAGCATGTTAAAGTACAATCATTTAAGCTTAGTTGTCATTCAAGAAAATATTTCATAAAATCTCAATGAAAAAATATATTGGGCACAACAATTTTGATAATTGGACAAAAAATATATTGCACACAACAATTGACATGGACAAAAATATAGATCAATTTATTTTTGATATATAGTTAAAAACATCGTAATGGAATACCATCTTCAACTATCCGTTCATGGTCACATATGGATAGTTTCCATTTTTTGGTTTTCAATTGTTTTTTTGATGGAACTTGTATCAATTTTATTCGAGATGCACATACTAAATGACTATATTGACAACATATAACATCAGGCTCATAATCCTGAAAGTATACATAATTTTTAGTCATATGCGTCTGCTGAAAAAAGTAGCCTTTTAAAATGATGGATCCTCTTTCGTATGTAAATCCGTTGTCGTTGTAGTCCTCCAATAATTTCATTTTTCCTTCGGTGCATCGCATCAAATAATATTTGACATTTTCGTTGTTGTCTATAGGTGCAATCACAGCGAAAACATCTCCTGTGCAAGTTATGATTGGTGTTAGCGTATTTAAATGAATTGAATTGACCACTTATGGCGAAGGATTAGAATGAACAATTGATTAAAAAGTCAAAAACAAGTTTATTACCTTCTCTTACGAGATCTGAAATTCTATCGCCATAAGACGATATTGCTATTTCTTCTGATTCTAATTCTTCAACACTTGCCAGTGGCATTTTTCCTTTTGGATTAATCTCTGTGTGCCTCCAAGCTTTTACGTAGTTGTTTGTTATGTTTTCACAAACTTCTGTAGATTCGACATTTTCAATGCAAATATGACAAAAGCATGATTGCTTTCTACTGTCAAATGCAAACACGTTGTGAAATGATTTTGTTTGAATAGAGTGAAGATCTCTAGTTCCATGTATGGTGCTAGCATCATATGGTATTGATCTATTTATATCTTGGACCCCAACAAGCCAAAAAAACCTACACAATAAATAGTGTACATGTGTACTTAAATGTTAGTATATACATTTTTTTTAATTTTAAGAAATAATATAAATTAAAAAAATAGTGGACATACCTGCGCACGTCTTTTGATTGTTGATTATAATCATGGCTTAGATTTAATTGACACCATTGGACAACCTCTGCAGCTGAATGAAACCGTGCTGAAGAATAGTTCATTTGCCATCTTCGAAGTGCTCTTTTCACGCATGCTCCTGCACCATCATGCTCACCTTTTCCATGCCCAGTTTCAAAGAAATTCCAGCGATGTTTGATGTTCAGCGCTTTATGAAGTCGACATAACCAAAAAAATGATCGTGAAGATTTAAATTGACCCGCACATCCATCAGACCATATCCAATGCTCTTTGAATTTGACTTCGCGTTTTTTCAGTGAGTCATAGAAAATATTTTCTATACAATGTTGGACAAAATGTGTGTCGTGTGTACGATCATCGCTGATATAGAAGTGATATTCTTTAATCACATCTCGATTGTCACATGTGCTTTCAATGCCATCGATATCCTGTTGAGAATGTCTATATACAACATGGACAAATATCGAAACTTGGTCAGAGTGATAGTATTCACTCTGTATTTCGTTTTGTGCAGCAAATGTATAGTTTTCAGCAAAATCAACCACCGACAAAATTGTTCCGGGTGGAAAAATTTCACGAGACTGTTTGAATTGAAGATCTTGCCATCGTGCTCTATGTGAATGTTGGGTGTATTTATAAATTTCGTTTTCAAATTTTTTGAGAAAATCTGTGACGCATATCTTGTCTTCTAGCAAATCAATTCTTTTGGAACGTGAATCACTAGAACTTGTAGTATAGTTGATGTATTCGTATCTCTTCCAATCAACATTTACATTTGACAACGATTGATCATTATCGATAGGGTATTTATTGTGGAATAACACCAAATTTCCACAATGATGACAATGTTTTCCATTGACACATTTCTTTGAATAAAATACTTCATCGTGATTTCTCTCACATAAAATTTGAGATATGAATTCACGTATCGTCGGCGGAGGTGGTGAATTTGTCCAAAACATTTTACCAAATTCAAGAAACGTGTCATAATATAACTGAAATTGCACATGATAACGGCAACAACATGTATCACGTATAGTTATAGGTCGAACATACCATGGTTTTTGTTGCACAAATGTAGTGATTGATATATTAATTCCACGATGATCTTCCTTGAATTTATTGAACAATTGTACTTGTGTCATGTCCATTATATGTTTTGGTTGGCTTTCATATACATTTCGCGATATTCTTTTGCGTATCACATCTCTTGCATTTGGTGAAACTCGAGCATGTTCCAACCAATATTCTCGTACAATATCTTTAACCCCTGCTCCTAATCTATCTTTGTAAGGTTGTCTACAAATAATTGTCCAACAAGCAAGTTCATTATTTTCATCTATTTGCATTCTGAATTTGCTATGTTTGTATAATGTTTTTCTTGATGTTCCAACTGCTTTTGCTAGTTCTGTTGTCAAACGCTTTTGTTTAGTACTAGCTGAAAGAATTGCTGTATGAATTGCTTTACGTGCAGCACTGATATCTTTCTTCCTGGATTTTCCAAATTTTTTTATTGCATCGCCTATATTTTCCATCACATTTTGTTTCAATTTCGACTCTTTTGTTACTTTGTGAATACCCAATAACGATGTAGCACCTTCTAATTTCTTGGACACTAATAAACATCTCAAAATTTGTGCTTGTCCTGCTATTGAGTAATCTTTGAGAACTTCATCATAAAATTTTGTAGCACGATATCGTGCAACATGTACTGGTAGTTTTTCTCCATATTTGTCGCAATCAATGTCTTCTAACATTTCATCATCAATAGTAAAAGTACCTATACATCAAATTAAATTAAATTTAACATATATCAAAAAATAAAATTCATTATAAAAAAATGAATTTGGAAAATATATGATATATACATACCAGGTTCAATTTCTGGATTTTGAACTTGATCTTCAATATTGATTTCATCGACATTAGCATGTAAATCACTATTTACATCTTCTACAATGTTCTTTTCAACTTCAATTTGTTCTTCTTGTACTCTATTTTCAATTTCCATTTCTTCAACATTGTCATGTAAATCTGTATTTATATCTTCAATAGTTCTCTCTTCCGTTTCAGCAACCCTTTGTTTTTTGGCAATATATCTGAGTTTTTGTTTCTCTCTATTATCATCATCATCACGTTTACGATCAGCTTTTCTTTTACGATTTCTCTTATTGCCCATGGTTGTTTAATCTATAGACGATAAATTAAAGAATCATGTTACTTTATAGTAAAAACAAATAAATTAAGATTTAAAAACATTTACGGAATTTATAAAAACATGAACTGAAAACAACTATTTGAAAAAAACCTCTTTCAATTAAATAAAAAGTGCAAAGCTACTTTGAAAAAAAAACATCCTTGCAAAGAACCTCCTTGCAAACATGTCTAAGAAAAGAAATATTTTGAAAAAACTCCTTGCAAATATCCCTTAAAAAAAACACTTTCAATGTGTTTTGGAAAAAAGAAGAAGAAACATACTTTGTAAAAATCTTTTTTTCAAAAAAATGTTTTCTTTGCAAATATACAACAAGAAAATAAATATTTGGAAAAAACTTCTTGCATTTATATGCCTTAGAAAAAAATTTTCTTCAATGTGCCTTTGGAAAAAAGAAGAAACATACCTTGTAAAAACCTCCTTTTGCAAAAAATGTCTTCTTTGTAAAAATGCAATAAAAAAGAGATATGTTGGAAAAACTCCTTCAATGTGCCTTTTGTAAAAAAGAAGAAGACATAGTTTGTAAAAACCTCCTTTTGCAAAAAATGTCTTCTTTGTAAAAATGCAATAAGAAAAAAGATAGTTTGGAAAAACTCCTTGCAAATATGCCTTGGAAAAAAAAACTCCTTCAATGTGCCTTTTGTAAAGAAGAAGAAGAAACATAGCTTGTAAAAACCTCATTTTGCAAAAAATGTCTTCTTTGTAAAAATGCAACAAGAAAAGAGATAGTTTGGAAAAACTTCTTGTAAATATGCCTTAGAAAAAAAAACTCCTTCAATGTGCCTTTTGTAGAGAAGAAGAAGAAACATACCTTGTAAAAATCTCCTTTTGCAAAAATTATATCCTCCTTCCGAAATTAGTTTGACAAAAAAATGCGAAGTTCAAACATGCGAAAATAATGAATTAACTTTATGTTTATTTATATGAGTATAAATTTTTATTTTTATTTTTTTTCCGGCCGACGAAAATTTTTTTCCGTTTAGTTATTCGGCCGAATAACCTTCGCTATAAGTTACGGCGCCGTTACGGAAAACAGTTATTCGGCCGAATAATTATTCGGCCGAATAATTATTCGGCCGAATAATTAATTCGGCCGAATAATCTCTGAAACATGACCGATTCAGATCTTTGCAAAATTTTCAGGTTTCTCCATTTTCGGAAGGAGAAAACCACCTCTTACACAACAAAACGAATGTCGGACTTCATACCAGTAGATTCATTATTGAATCTACTTTACGAGGGTATAAATTTTGTTGTATATAGATAAGAACTGATATTTTTTAAGTTTTATATTTGTAACATGTGTCGAGTTACGATTCAGCTCTTTAAAAAAACAGCGAAAAGAAAAATCCATAACTTTGTAAATACAACACCAAAAAAATCGAAGAAAATGTGGGTCGATTCATTGACGTGTCTACTTCAAAAGGGTGGTCTTAGATTTTTTGATTTTATAGCGGGTTGAGAGAAAAGTGGTGCAACAAAAAGGTTGTTGAAAATCGACTGAGTTTCCCCATGGATCGACTTTAAAAAAATATAATAATTAGTATAGAGGTCCATTGGATGCAAACTTATAGTCACGCGTTAGTACATTGTGTGTAGATTGTCGTAGCATTTTCAGTTTTTGCAAAACACAAGTCTAACAACGATTTTAGTGGTGCAACAAATCATAACTCTTTTGTAGTCTTTTCATTTTATAAGAACACACTGTCAAACATTTGCGAGATCGACATATCAAATCTTAATAAAAAAAATTGAAAAAATTATGAGTAGAAAGCTAACATAATTCTACAAAAGTTTTCTTTTTACGGCAAAGTGAAATTTTAAATAAAAATATCACTTTTGTTCGCCCGAAGTTGAAAGACATGAAAAAAACAGAATTATTTTCTCACGAGACCCCCCAAAATAGACACCCATCTTCATTTTTTCACCCTTTCACCATAACTCTTCTTTGTTCACTAATTTTTATGATGTACATCTAAATATGTTCTTACATCAATAACTCTTCCTACCATGCTACATCACAATATTTTTCTCTTCTACAAACACAATGCACTCTTTTTTAACAAAATCCTCATGGCATTTACCCATCCAATGGAGTTGTCTCCAACTTAGATAACTCTATTTAGCAATATTGACTCTAAGTTCTAACGGAGTTATCTTTTACACTTTAGATTAGATTATCCATCTCTAGTGCCAAAATTTGTACAACCACAACACATACATTCTCAAATTATAAACAACAAATAAATTATTAACTTGATTCAGAAAAAACTTATAGGTTTTCATTATAAAATATTTGTAGTCAATATGATACTCTCTCTACTAGGCTTCGTGTTTCTCTAGAGGCAACAACTTGTTCATCTTTACATAATCTCAGAAAAAAGTGTCTTTCCTATCACCATATGTGAATATATGCTTAGAAATTGAATAACTAAACTTTATAATTATTTCGTTTTCATTATTAACATGTTGCCACTAAACTGAAGTTCATTTGGATTTCCTTCTTTTACCTTAGTCCTCCCATTTATATTTATTTTTAGTGAGAACAAGTTTTTCAACAAAATTTATTCTTATACTATTTACTAATGGTTATATTGTTAATAAAAACTTTATGAATAATTTATCAATTAATACTTACTTTGTTGATTATATGTCAATATATATTTAGGAATAGAAACTTCATCATTGTTTCATCTTCCTTAGTAACATGTTGCCATATTGCCACTAAATTGAAATTCATTTGGATTCCTTACTTTTACCTTCATCTTCCCATTTACATTCATTTTTCCTTAGAACAAATTTCTCAATGAAATTTATTCTTGTACTAATGCTTATATTGTTAATAAAAACTTTGTGAATAATTTCTCAATTAACACCTACTTTGTCGATACATGACATGTTAATAATTCTCTTGTGTGATGATCTTGTCAATAAAATAATTACCAATCAATGTTTTGTTTATGTTTACATTGTTTATGTTTAATCAATGTTTTTTTTTTTATATATTTACATTGTAAAAAATTATCTTGTTGACCATGTTATTGTCTAAGCATTGCTTCATTAGTAATCATGTTCCAAACATAGAATTTTGTTTTCATTGGAGTAGCTTGTCCGTATATTGTCTTCCTTCACATTCTCGATCACTTTCCCTTATGTTAATCATTATAAGTTTGGGAAAGCTCAAATATTTTAAGACAATTTAAGAAAAATAATTTTGTTGTTACTGTTTTGCAGGTTTGCCAATTCAATATGGATTCCCTTGCATTATTTTTCTTGAGACTTGGTCTTAAAAAAAACACTCTTGAGGCCCACTCTTTCAATATTTTATATCATATGCAATGCACATATTTTAAGTTAGAATTGGATAGATTCCCTCCTAATACCTTCACATTCCTCAACATCATGTATCTTCACAGCCACTTGTCCTTCGACATGATAGACACAACCTTTAGCCTTAATTCATGTCACTAAAACATGAAATGAGGAAATATACTATTGATGGTATGCTTCTTCTATATTTTGGATTTGGTGTATAATATTCGCTTTGGTGTCTAATATGAATATGAATAGAAATAGCTTCAGAGAATAATTTTACATTTCCCATATCACTCTTTGCCTCAAAATGGATCCTCCTAAATTTAAAAATTAAATATTTAAAACTTGATCCATCCTAATGTTTGTAAACTCTCATGCTTGAATGTGCCCTAGATTTTCTTGGTGTTGAATTATGCTCCAACTTAAAAATTGAAACATTTAAGCATCAAATCTACTTGAATGGTCTTTGAACTCGTATACTCGAATGTGCCTGTGATATGCCCTAGATCAACCATGTGATGGATGTACTCGATGATGGATATGTGGATCCACTTTATATTGCATTCTTCTTCTTTATAGTGATGATCTTTTCTTATGGAGAGGTTCCCCTATGATATTAACAAGCAACTAAGAATTCTAAAAAAAAATTATAACATGGGCATAATGACTATTAATGCTGACAAAAAAAAAGTTATGATACTCAAATCCAAAAAGATCACTTACACTAATTTCATTTATGACAACAACTTGGAGGAAGTGACTTCATACAAATATCTTAGAATCAATTTTCATCACAAGATTAACTAGAAATATAGAATCAATAAAATGATAAATGAAAGGTGGAATGATTTTTTTGGCCTTGAAAACAATGGTAAATTAAAAAAAACTTTCTCTATCGAATACAAATAAACTCCTCTTTGAGGCTCTCATTACTCATGTTATCTTATATGGTTATGAAGTTTTGGGTTACAAGATCTCTAATAATCATGGAGAAAGATCTAACAAATCCATCAACATTTTATAAATTATAATATTAAAATTAAAAATAATGCACCCTATATTATCCTCATAGAAGCGAGTCTTTGCCCCATTAAGAGCATGGTTATGCCTAGGTACCTAATATACGAGAAAAATATTTAAAAGAAACATGAAATACATGATAGGCTTCCTAAGATTGCTCAATCAAGGTTTGCATAAAGATGCCAATTCTTGGATAAATTATTGGGGAATCAAGGATGAGGCCACTCTATATATTATCAATAATATTTAAAAAATTATTGCATCTTAATTTAAGGAGAATTTGTGGTGTGGTAAAGAATTAGATGATAAGAGAAAATTAAGGTACTACAAGGAGGTGATTAACCATAATCTAGAGGATCAAAGATGAATATAGTTGGTGTCCTTATCTGAGAGGATTTGCAGCTCATGCTTCACTTGAAACTAGGGTTCACAATTCTGCTAGGGTTTACTTCCCGCAGGATCGAAGTTGAGTGAGTCAGATGGAAAAGCTAATAGGTTGGGGAGGAACCCCCTCCTACCACAATATTGTCCAAAATCATGTCATTCTTCTAGATCACATACAAGGAAAAGAAAATCTAGCTCAAGCTACAAGCTCCGGACAAAATTCAATGGGGATCTTGTAGCAACCAAAGGAGAATCTACGGGACAAGGGGGAAGTAGTGGCCAAGTCTTGGAATCTTATTTTAAGGAGAATTTGTAGTATGGTAAAGAATTTTCATCTTTATGGGCCACTCTATATATTATCAATAATATTAAAAACATTATTGCATCTTAGTTTAAGGAGAATTTGTGGTGTGGTAAAGAATTAGATGACAAGAGAAAATTAAGGTACTATAAGGAGGTTATTAACCATAATCTAGAGGATCAAAGACGAATCCATCTAGTGTCCTTATCTGAGAGGATTTGCATCTTGTGCTTCACTCAAAACTAGGGTTCGCAATTCTGCTAGGGTTTACTTCTCGCAGGATCAAAGTTGAGCGAGTCAGATGGAAAATCCATTAGGCTGGGGAGAAGCCCCCTCCTATCACAATATTGTCTGAAATCATGTCATTATTCCAGATCACATACAAGGAAAAGCAAATCCATCTCAGGCTACAAGCTCCCAAAAAACTTCAACGGGGATCTCGTAGCAACCAAAGGAGAATCCGCAGGACAAGGGGGAAGTAGTGGCCCCGCTCCTCAAGAAAAAACTTGGGAAACAACCAGAAGCAAATGATTTTTGAAGACCAGAGACATCCCAAACTTGGAAATCACATTGATTAAACTGGATGAATACATAAAATACATGAGAGATCACTCCCTGATTTGCAAATTCATGCACTTCTGGGCCACTAAAAAATCCCTTCAAGGATGGATCAACCACAAATGGAATCCCCAAGGACGATTTGGTGTCAAGTTGGGATCAAAATGGTTCTTCATAGTAATCTTCTCAGAACTGAGAGAGCATGAAATAATTGTGGAGCAGGGTCCCCACTTCTTCAACAATGCAGGGTTATTCATGCACTATTGGAAAGACAACTACAGCCTATGATCCACATCGTAGTTGGCATTTATTGTCAGATGCTGACTTTGACACATCTTCGACCAGTCATCATTGTTGATACAGCTTCGACAAGTTTCAATGCGACATGACTTCGACAACTTCAGTACTTCGATAGGTTTTTGATTTCGACACAACTCCGACGAGTCTCGACTTCGACATACTGCAACATGTTCCACACCTTCGACATGTTCTACAATCTTGCAGTTCGTGACATCGACAAGAAGCGTCGACATATGACCAACGACTATCAAACTACAACAGACAGTCCTTTTGTCTTCCAGTCGACTGTAATGATTGAACTGTTGAAGCCGTTCTAACTTCTTCTTTGTAATTGAACATAACGAGAAGGCACCCAAGTGTCTCAGACTTCTTTATAAGCATGTAAACTATTCTAACATATGAATTATCTTGATCAATCTAGAACAATTCACATTCCTTCATATTATCTGTGTTTATTTGTGTTTATTTGTGTTTATCTGTATTACGTAATCCTGCTTTTGCCCATTCTATTTATTAAGCTTCCGCCATAACAAATCCGACTCATTCAGTTGAACTATTGTCCCCCTCGTGCTTCCTGGACACGACACGGATCATTAGTATCATAGCACACTTAGTTTTTTTCGTGCCTAAGTTCTGTGTATACACTTCTCTTGAAGTTACCTGACTTATGCCAGTTCAAACTCTCTCGCAATCTCAGCAATCCAAGCAGACACGATCTCCAAAAATGACAAAAGAAACAGACGATAGACATGCAGCCAACGAGATAGCACAGCTTATTGAGGAAGATCTGGCTCGACAACGGACTGAAATGTTCACCCATTTCAACGAGATTCTCATGATTCGCTTCGACATCTAGAGGATCTTCGACGAGAACTCACTCCGATAAAATCAGCCCCTTCAAAGTGTAAATGAATTTGGACATACCGAATCTTGAAGGTAAGATTGATGCTAAATCCGTCGACAATTGGGTGCAACAATTGGAATCCTATTACGCTGTAAATCAACTCTCGAAAACTGAAAAGATCACCATTGCATCCTTAAAGATGTCTACTTTCGTGTACTGTTGGTGGGATAACCTCTCGACAAAGATGGATAAAAGCGAAGAACCCATCGAAATATGGGATAAATTCGTCGAAGACATCCGGAAGGAATTTTACCCGCCTAAATACCTCGAGCAGTAGTATAAGAAGTGGAAACAACTAAGGCAATGGAAAGACCAATCAGTACATAGTTACACCGACGAGTTCTACTGACTCATGGCAACACTTGGCGTCCAAGAAGAAGAGAAATTGCTTGTTCTGAAATATACCAGTGGATTGTCCCAGTACATCCAGCAGGAGATGGAATTCTGACTGTCAATATGCTTGCGGATGCTTTCCACTACGCCAGCAAACTGGAAACCAAGCAGAAAGGAAAATCACGTTTCATGACAAAGATGACATCGAGACGACCACCCAACAAGAAGGCACCAGCCGACTTCGACAAGTCAAAATATTCTCAACCGACACCGTTGAAGCCAGATCACGGAAAGAAGCCTTTTCACAAGAGGGAATGTAGCAAACAACCGTCAACTGGAAAATGGTGCAATTACCACCACTCATCTTGGCATGATACGTCTGAATGCAAATCTTGAAAGACATTTCTGACGAAAGTGTCGACCTCTGACACGTTTGACAAGACGGTGGAAGAATCAGATCCAGACACGACGACCCTTTTGAACTCGACCACTTGAGCAACATCGACTATTGTTGACGAGGAGGAATGAGAGAACCTATTCCATCCATGGATATGGGTCTAGAGAAATCCATTGCATATGATTGTGGACAATGGGAGCCAGAAAAACTTCGTTTCTAAAGAACTTGTGAAGAAACTAGGTCTTGTTATCACTCTGCATCCTCATCCTTACAATATTGGTTGGATGAAGGATGGAAAAGAACTACGGATCACTCGACAATGCAAGCTTGCCTAATTCATAAAACCTTTTGAAGATGAAGTACTCTGTGACGTGGCACCACTCTCCATAGCCAACGCCCTATTTGGTAAACCTTACCTCTGGGATAGACATGGAAGTTATCAGTCACGGCCTCAGAAGGTGAATGTCAGAATCTGAAATCGATGGTTCAGCATACCAGAGCATCAACCTACACCAACGGTTGCACTGATATCTTCCAAACAGACAAAGAAGCTCATCAATCATGCTCAAAAGTTTACATTAATCATGATCAAGCTGCAACATTCTAAGAAGACTGCAGCAACAAGTCACATCACCGACCAATTCACTTCTCGACAGAAGCAGCAAGTCGATCATATTCTTGATGAGTATCAGAACCTCTTTCAAGATCCAAATAGAGTACCGCAACATTATTAGGTAAAACACTCCATTGAACTTGTTCCTGGTTCTTCTCTGTGTAACACATCTATTTACAGAAGATCCATTCTCGAAAATGAAGAGATTCACAGACAAATCCAAGAATTAATCGATAAAGGTCACATTTGACCCAGCTCCTCTTCTTGTGGAAGTCTAGTCGTCCTAGTTTCGAAGAAAGAAGGGACTTGGAACATGTGCATCGACTACAAAGCTCTCAAAAAAATATTGGTGAAGGATCGGTACCCTCTACCACGAATAGACGAACTTATCGACTGTCTGAAAGGTGCTAAATTCTTTACTAAGATCGACCTCAAGTCGAGATACCATCAAATTCCAATCGATCCCTTAGATGTGTGGAAAACTGCTTTCAAGACCAAGGAAGGATTGTTTGAATGGTTAGTCATACCTTTCGGCTTAACCAATGCACCTGCGACCTTCATGCGACATATGGATAACCTTCTTCAACCTTTCATCGGCAAATGCGTTATTGTCTATCTCAACGACATATTGATTCTCAGTCGATCATGGAAATAACATGTCGGACATCTTCGCCAAGTCCTCAACACTCTCTAGCAACATCGGCTCTATCTAAACATGGACAAATGCTCTTTTGCGATGACCAACATCAAATGTTTAGGGTACGTAATTGACTCTGCAGGCATTCACATCAATCTAGACAAAGTACAGATCCTCAAAGATTGGCCCATTCCTAGAAGCATTCAAGAACTAAGAAGTTTTCTTGGTTTGGCAAATTTCTATCGATGGTTCATACTCAACTTCAATCACATAGCTTGGCCCTTGAATCAGTTGACGAAGGGAAATGGGAAAACTATTTTTCAATGGATAGAAACACATCAACCAGCTTTTGAACAGCTCAAACACAGGCTCTTCACTGCACTAGTACTTATGTTACCTGATTTGCATCAGCCCTTTGAGATTGAGACGGACGCATCAAACTATGCCTTGGGCATAGTGATCACTTAGTCTGGTCACCCAGTCGCTTTTCATTCTGAGACTTTTAACAACACAGTTAGAAGATACTCGACGTACGAAAAAAGAACTGTATGTCGTTGTGCAAGCTCTCAAGCAATGGCGGCATTACATACTTGGAAAGGAAATGATCATTCTCGTTGATCATAAGCCTCTACATTTCGCTCTGACACAATAAAAGTTGCAGACAAACCGACAAATCAAGTGGATTAATTACCTACAACAATTCCAGTTGGTGATTAAGTATCGAAAAGGTAAAGCTAACGCCGTCGCTGATTTCCTCAGTCCACCACTCATTACTCTCCTTTTGACATTGATGAGTATGTAGGGATACAACACGACCACTTGGAAACAGTTGTATGAAGATGACAATGATTTCTCAGTAGTATACCAGTAGTTATACACTAACAATTTGTCGTTCTTAGACTCCAACTACTTCCTGAAATACACCTTGTTATACAAGCTTGGACAGATTTGTGTACCGACTAGTGAGCAATGACAACAGCTTATTTGGGACGTGCACTACAGCAAGACTGCAGGACACTTTGGAGTAGCAAAGACCCTTTCTATTCTGCAAAAGTTTTTCTTCTGTCCTACACTTAAATTCGACGTCAACAAGTACATTAGATCATCCGTGTTTTGTACCATTGCTAAACCTCCTAATCGACGATAGGGTTGTACATACCTCTGCCAATTCCTATTCGACCATGGGAATCTATTTCTATGGACTACTTGACGGGTTATCCTACTACCAAACATCAGCATGATGCGATATTAGTAGTAGTCGATCAATTTTCCAATATGGCCATTCTCATACCATGTAAGAAGACCACGACAACGCAGCAGACCACTTAGCTCTTCTTTAAACATGTTTGGAAACACTTTGGTTTACCCACAACCATCATTTCCAACTGAGATGCCAGATTCGTCAGCATATTTTGGAAGACCCTTTGGAAATAGCTCGATACATGACTCTCATTGTCGATAGCTTTTCATCCTCAGACCGATGGACAGACGGAAGTTGTGAATCGCTTGGTAGTACAACTGCTTCGCATGTACAATCACCAGCATCGACGCACATGGGATGAAAGTCTTCCATACATCTAGCACAGCTACAATCGTGTCCAACACAACTCTACAAGCAAGAGTCCCTTTGAAGTCTGTTACAGATTTCAACCCTCGGCACCTATCGACTTTATCATCTCCTCGACACATCCAAACTCTGACACAGACCGCAACTAGCGAGAAGTCGATAAAGTAGTCAAGTTTCAAGAACAGATTTGTGACATCTAGAAGTAAGCATAGGATATGTTGCATAGAGAAAATGAGAAAGCTAAGGCCCAACACAATAAACATCGTATTCCTCATACATTCCAAATTGGAGATAAGATCTCGCTACATCTTCAGAAGGAGCGCTTCACTGGTCCTCTCAAGAAGCTCAAGCCTTTGCGATATGGTCCATACAGTATTCTTTGACAGGTTGGAGAAAACGCTTTTCGGCTCGACATTCCTGCATGCCTAGGTCTGCATCTAGTTTTCAATGTGGATCTGCTTCGACCATACCATGCACCTTTGTTGGAATAGAACAAATTCTCCAGAGCAGCACCCAAAGACATCCATCCATATTTTCAGGAGCCTCTTCCTTGTGACACCATTGTGGGATGACGAGTATGCCTTACAAGGACGAACACAATTCCCTTGTTTCAGGTTGCCAAAGCTGTCCAAATCCCATCCCAAGGAAAGTGGTACTCTGCTACTGAAGTGATCGACAAGTTTCCTCACCTTCACAAGAAAACATGGCATCCATTGTTTCTTAAGGAAGGAGGTATGATCCACATCGTAGTTGGAATTTATTGTCAGATGTTGACTTTGACACATTTTCGACTAGTAATTGATGTTGATACAACTTCGACAAGTTTCGACACAACATGACTTCAACAAATTCAGTACTTCAACAGGTTTTCGATTTCAACACAACTCTGACGAGTCTCGACTTCGACATACTGTGACATGTTCTGCACCTTTGACATGTTCTACAATATTGCAATTCATGACATTGACAAGTAGCATCGACATGCGACCATCGACTGTCGAACTACAACAGACTGTTCCTCTGTCTTCCAGTCGACTGTAATGGTTGAACTGTCGAAACCATTCTCAGTTCTTTGTAACCAAATGTAACAAGAAGGAACCCAAGCATCTCATACTTCTTTATAAGCATTTAAACTATTGTAGCATACAACTTATCTTGATCAATCTAGAACAGTTCACATTCCTGCATATTGTCTGTGTGTATTTGTTTTTATCTGTATTGTGTAATCTTGCTTTTGCTCATTCATTTTATTAAGCTTTCGCCATAACAAAGCCGAATCATTCAATCAAACTGTTATCCCCCTCATGCTTCCTAGACACGACACGGATCAGCCTCGATCGAGAATACTTAATGGAGGTTCTGGTATGGGTTAGAATGTACTCCCTACCCTAGGAATACTGGGAGGAATAAAATCTAGCCAGCATTGGAAACAACATAGGAACTTACATCAGAAGCTCAGAAATCACCAAAAGAGGTAAGTACACATCCTTTTCCTAAATATGTGTCCATATGAATGTTTCAAATCCACTGTCGGAAGCCATTTACCTGAGTTTATAAGATGAGGAATGGATTCAAACCTTGGATTACGAACCAATCCCATTATGATGTCACAAATGACATGAATATGGGAATCTCTATAGAGAATTCTCGGAAGTTCAAAACCCAACTCCTCCACCCTCCCCCACCTTCATCATCCCATCCACATCAATCGGAATTCATTATTGTTACTTGCATATCCAATGGAAAATCCTTCGGAAAAACCCACCCCCAACCCAAGGAAATAGGAAATACCAACCCATTTGTCATTTTAGAAACAAAAGAGATGGAGCTTGAAGATGCATCATCAAAAAAACCCCGGGAAGAAGCATCAGTCCAAGAAAACATAGATCCACTATCTCTATGCCACATATCAAGCTAATTCGAAGGGCCATTCAAGAAGCCATATAAATACTTCACTTCCCCATGATTCACAAAGTTAGCCAACAAAATATTTGGGAATCCTTCCCTCTCATCGGGGGAAAAGTAACAATAGAGGTGGAAAGAAAGGAAGAAACACAAATCAACAAAGACTAGTAGGGCTAGGAAAGCAACTGATAGCATCAGGGAACTACAGGCCACTATCCGAGTGGATGTAGTCCCTACCTTCTAGCTATTAGTTTCTCCAATGAAATTTATATCTTGGAATATTCATGGCCTGGGAGGGAAAATATAGAGAAGAACCCTTCGATCCAATATCTATCAAGAAACCCCTGCAGTATTCATGATTCAGGAAACAAAATGCACCATGGAAACAATGCAAAACTAAGCATCCTTTTGTTGGAAGGGATGCCACATGATGGTACTTGATGTTGTTGGGGCCAATGGATGCATTGCAATACTCTGGGATCTCACAATCGTGCACCTATCCAACTTCTTTTCAACAAGGTTCACCTTATCTGCCTCCTTCATTGTCAAAGGAAAATTACTCTCGGGCACTCTAACCAACGTCTATGGCCCGACCAACCCTACTATGAAACAAAGTTTCTTGGACTCGTTAAGGTGGATCAAACCTATGGAATGAGACTGGATCCTGGGAGGGAACTTCAACATGATCTCTTCCTGCTTGGAAAAAAAGGGGTCACAAAATGCCTCTATTCAGCCAGCAAAGCATTTTGGAAATTGATTGATACCTTGGACATAGTGGACATCAAGCCAAAAAAAGGAATCCATACTTGGAATAAAATAAGAGGGGGACCCCACCAGGTGGCTTCCCGAATTGATCGTTTCCTTCTTTCAGTCAAATTGATTTTCTCTAGAGTTGCCACAAACTCCTTTATTCTTCCATGTGCAGGTTCAAATCATTGGCCCATAAACCTTGAAATTGATCATAGCACAGAACCATGCAATAGGCCTTTCATTTTGGGAAGCTCAGGCTGGATCACCCATACTTCATGGAAACCTTCTCCCAATGGTGGCTAAATGCTCCAAGAAAATATGGTTCCAAAATGTACAATCTTCAGTAGAATCTTAATTAGGTGAAAGGGAAACTAAAAGTCTGGAACAAAGAAGTATTTGAAAATATATTCGAGGCTAAAAGGAGACTTGAAGAAAAAATGGATGAGATCCAACAAATAGTGATTGCAGAGGGATACATTGAACAACTACAAGAGGAAGAAATGCACATACAAACAACACTCAACCATTGTATTGATCAAGAGGAAATTTTCTAGAAATAGAAATCTAGATTTCAATGGTTGAAGGAGGGAGAAAAAAACTCCAAATTCTTCCATGACTCAATGATACAACAATGTGCTCACAATAGGATCTCTCTCCTACATTCAATCCAAGGTCAGCACCTAACCACTAAGACAGATATCACAAAGTAACTAGTCGATTTCCACAACAATATTCTAACTAAGGATAATATGCATTGAGAATAAGCCATCGATTCCAATATCCAAAATATTCCCTCCTTAGTAACTTGGGAACAAAATGACATTCTTCTCTGACCCATTACTCTAGAGGAAGTCATTGAATCCATCAAGGAGATGCCTATAGGAAAATCCCCAAGACCATACTGTTTCACCACATATTTCTACCAAAACTACTGGTTCATTGTCAAATAGGATGTCTAGGAGGCAGTTGAGAAATCTAGACAACGGTTAAGTTTGATTCCTTCTCTTAATTCCACCTTCATCACTCTCATTCCCAAAGAAGACTCTCCAATTTTTCCAGGAAAATTCTGAACCGTCTCCCTCTGCAATGTCATTTAGAAAATCATTACAAAAATCATAGCCAACAGACTAAAACCCATCCTTCCTCACCTCATCTCGAAAGAACAATCTGGTTATGTGGAGGGTAGATAAATCATGGATGACATTCTAACTTCTCATGGAACCATCCACTTGCTCAGAACCCAAAAAAAAGCAGGAATGCTCATCAAGATGGATATTTCCAAATATTTCGACAAAATTTCTTAGCAATACATGCAACAAGTTTTGTTGGCCTTTGGTTTTTCTCCCCTATGGGTCCACTAGATCATGACACTCACCTCCCCTGTCTTCTTTTCTATCTTGGTAAATGGTTCCCTCTCCCACTTTCAATGCCTCAAGAGGCATTCTCCAAGGGGAACCTCTCTCCCCCTTTCTCTTTACTCTCATGTTGGAAAGACTTGGAAAAACTTTAAAAGCAACAATAAACAGTAACAATATTTATGTAATGAATTTGATTGCTGACAATATCAAAGCCTCGCACCTTCAATTTGTTGATGACACAATGCTTTTGGACGCTGCCACCATGAGGGAAGCTCGCACCCTCAAAAGTATGCTCTCGATATTCATGGATGCCTCAGGTTTAACCCTCAATAATGGAAAGTCTGAGATCTTTTTATGTTAATTTTTTAGCATCAATTCAATATACTCCAGGATCTTTACTGAGAGAATAACATGTACAGCATATTAATCACAAGAAGAAATCACAAGAGACAATAGACAAACAGAGTTTCCTTGGGGAAAACCATAAAGCTGGAAAAATCCCAATAAAGTTCCTCAGCGATAGATAGAGCAATGATACAAAACCCAAGCATAAGAGATAGTCTCCTAGCAGCATCTTCTCCTCCTCCACTAGTGCACCACTCTCCAATGAGTGTATGAGTGAGAAAGTGAATGATCAAATAGAGTGTCTCCCGCACTCTATGTATACTTGTCTTGACTTGCCTAATAACCTTACTAGGTTAGCCTCAACTTAACCACTTAACATAATGCTGATAGGGTTGACCCCCAATAGGGTGGTCTAATAACCCTTTGACCCACATGACTTATACAGGGCCGACCCCATCAAGGTGGTCTAATAACCCATCAAGTATAAGTTATGACACTTACAATATAAATGACAACACTTCCGTATAGAGTAATAATAACATCTCTATAGGAATACAATATACATAGGTCAAATACGTTCTGAAGTTACATATACATCAACAATCCCTCTTAACTAGGAAGTTATTTCTTGACACAGATATGTTAGCACAAGTCTTCTTCTCTGGATCATCATCACTGGATCATTGTCATCGTTGTTGCTACTATCTCAATCAATCTCTAATCTACTCATCATAGGAAGTTCTATAGAGCCAACCCTTTTTCATTTTGGATGTAGGCCCACCACCTATAGGTCTTCATCATCACTGGCCATACTGTGGAATCCTCAGGACTTATTACGTGCATCAACAAAACCTCACAAGAGCATCCCAGGACCGATTATGAGCATACTGCTTGACCTATCGGATCTCCTAGGTTCTTTTACATGTAACCGCACAATCTATCCATGGCCACGAAGTATCATCCTGATACTCATGATCATACTGATCATCTCATTGTCTACAAAGCACAGTCCAGATGCACACAATACAACACTTACACTCATCAGCATGGAAGGACTTTCCTCTGACCATTCGGGAAGCGCTCAGCACTCACATCAATGCACATGGGAGAACACATCTACCACCATGTAGGAAAGGCTCTGCACTTACATCAACGCACATGGGAGAACACATCTACCACCATGTCAGAAAGGCTCTGCACTTACATCAACGCACATGGGAGAACACATCTACCACCATGTCGGAAAGGCTCTGCACTTACATCAACGCACATGGGAGAACACAACTACCACAATGTTAGAAAGACTCTGTGCATTTGTGTCTTCAGAATCATCACTCATGATCCACCTGATCATGTCAAAGCATCCTCCTGATGCATGTCATCATAGTATGATCATCCTGATCATCAATGCATCCACCTGATGCATATCATGTATCTACCTGATACATATCATCATACATGATCCACCTGATCATACAATGTATCCACCTGATACATATACAAATACATGATCCAACTGATCATACAATGTATCCACCAAATACATGATCCAACGGACCATATCAAGAATCCAACATGATGCATATACAAATGCATGATCCAACTGATCATATCAAGCATCCAATTGATATATATAGAGCAGTAACTGGAGCATCATCCTGATGCTCATCACACAATGCTTACATCCACGGGCATGGGAAGGATCCTCCTCTCACCATGCTTGGAATGGCTCCTACAAATGTGTCCATCACTTCTTCCTCAAAGTGTCATCAATCTGAAGAACACCAAACCTCTCTCTAAAGTATTCGAACTTCACTCTCGCTAGTGGTTTCATCAACACATATGCAACCTAATCATCTGTTGCAACATACAGGAGATTCACTGCTCCTCTCTGCACCATATCACTGATATAGTGATATTTGATCTCAATGTGCTTCAACCTATCGTGGAACACCGGATTCTCAGAAAGCTTCACACAACTTTGGTTGTCACAAAAGATACTAGTAGCCTCCAATGGGAGATCAAATAACTCAGACAATAGCTTTTGGATCCATACTGCCTCAAAACTAGCCGAACAAGCTGCAACATACTCAGCCTCGACTGTACTCAGTGCTACGCAGGACTGCTTCCTGCTAAACCAAGATATCACACCTAATCCCATACTAAAGCAGCACCCAGATGTGCTTTTCCTATCTGCAGCACTTCCTGCCCAAGCTGAATCAACATAACCTTACAAGTTAAACTTTTGATTCGCATCATACTTGAGCCCATAATCAATTGCACCTTTCAAGTACCTCAGAATATGCTTTATAGCAACCAGGTGAACACCTCTGGGATCCGTCGGGAACTGGCTCAATGTGTTCACTGCAAAGCAAATATTTGGTCTCATGTTCATCAGGTACATAAAGGACCCAATCATCTAACGATACATAGTGACATCAACCAGATCAGATGAATCATCACACAAAAGCTTCAGATTTGATGCCATAGGTGTGGCCATGGCCTTGCACTCCATCATTCTGAACCTATTTAGGATCTCTACTGCATACTTCCCTTGTACAAGGAATATTCCATCTGCACTTTTCCACACCTCTATGCCTAGAAAATAGTGCATCATCCCCAAGTCCTTCATCTCGAACTCGACAGCAAGCTTCCTCTTCATGTCGGCAATCAATCTATCCTCACCTGTAACAAATAGGTCATCCACATACAAAAGTAGTATCACAGGATTGCCTTCCTCAACCTTGTAGTAAAGGTTGGAATCTTCTTTACTCTTAGGAAAGCCCAAACTAGATAGGAAACTTTCCATCCTACCATACCAAGTCCTAGGTGCTTGATTCAAGCCATACAAGGCTTTCTTCAATCTACACACATATGACTCCCTGTCGTGTCTCTCAAAACCGAGTGGCTGCTCCACATATACTTCCTCCTCAACTACACCATTTAAGAAAGCTGTCTTGACATCCATATGGTGTATCTTCCATTTCATCACTGCAGCCAGAGCAAGTACTGATCTGATGGAAGTGTATCTGGCTATAGGAGCAAAATTCTCTTCATAGTCTATTCTCTCTTTTTGGGAGAAGCCACGAGCTACAAATCTCGCTTTGTATTTCTCTATGCTACCAACTGCAGCATGCTTGATCTTATAGATCCACTTGGAAGTCACAACATACTTCCCTTCTGCTCTTAGTACCACATCCCAAACATCATTCTTCATGATCGACTGGTACTCCTTGATCATGGAATTCTTCCATTACTTCATCCCATATCCTGGGAACTTTAATATTTTCAATAGATATCTTTGTTGTTGGAACAAATGTTGTAGTCCTTCTTTTGTAGGTGATTGTACACGATCTTTCCTACAAGTCAAATTCAATTGCATTATTAGAAACTTCTCATAGTTTTTAGAACAAAATCTTATGCATAAAAATTTATATGTCATACAGTCATGCAATTAATTTAGCCAATGCTTCAATACAACATTTATCCATATCCCGTAACTTTCTAGATGCCTTCCAATCTCTACCAGAACATTGTTAAGAGTGTGCACAACTGTCAACATGTCAGCAAAGAGGTTTCATTCTATATAAGTAACAATGGAATGTTGTACAATGCCATAGGCCACTTACCCATCACATGCATATTAGTAGTATACTTTTCATTAATGCAATTATTCTAATATGCATGATAAACAACCTAAGTCTAGGAACATAAGTATATACATCATTGAATAGTATTATTTAAACAATCAAATATACAAGAAATGACAATTCAAATACTTATCTTTGTTTGTTTGTTGGGTGGACTCCCTCTCAATCTTTGCTTCCTTGGAGGAACTACTGGAGTGTGCTCCCTCTTGATCTTTGCTTCCTAGATTACTTTTCCTTGGACTTATATCCATCCTTGATCACTATGCATGCTTACTAGTATCATCATTGTGTTATCCTCGAGATCTCATACATAATCATACATTCATTAGTATAATCTTAATACTATCAAAACACAATAATATTAAACATGTATAGTCATGATCATTTCAAACACAGATAATAAGCATTAGTATTCAAGGTTTTAGGGAGTACTTCTTTTACTTATGCATATTCTTATTTGACCATAGGACTCTTCTGGTTAGTCATATCATCAATCAAAGTAAGAAACATAATATGCATAAACCCTAGATTACTCAAACTTATAACTTCATGAATAATCATTATCAATCATACAAAAGTATAAGATCCTTTCATAGGGTAGGATTCTAACTTGATATAGGATAAACATACCTGGTCATCATATTTGCTAGTTATGTCTAGCAATGTTTTTCTTGTTCTCTCCAATGTCCTGCATAACTCATAATTTAACCATTGTAGAACCAAATTATACATACCTCTATGTGATCCATGACTATGGATGAGTCTTTGTCTTCATGTCACTATGGTCTTGATATAGGACTTGATTTGTACTTTCATGTTAGTGGATAACATTCTCCTCATACAACACCACAGTGCATTAGTACAATCATAATACAATCATAAGTGTCATAACCCTAATCAATGACTGTCTTCTATCATGCATTCATACTTTTACTAGGGTGATAAGACAAGTCTAAAATTAAACAAGATTGTTACTAAACTCAATAACATGAAGACAATCATATTATAAACTTAATCATGAACATATTTCAAAACATACCTGTAAGTCATACCTGTCAGATTGCTTGTAGTAGTTGTTGTTGTTGTTCCTTTTGTTCTTAGGACAATCTGAGGAAAAGTGTCCTCTCCTTGGTATGTGTTGTGAGAGCTTGATCTTCATACCCCATCTTTTCTTCTCAAGCTACAATCCAAGCATCTTTCTGTGAGCATTCTTCCCACAACCTACTGGATGTGATAAGTTTCTTCCTAGCACAAATTCCTTGGATGAAGAAATACCATGACCTAGGAAGGCCATTAGGAGTGGTCATTACCACTTCTCCATTCTCTACAGCTTCAAGTTGTTCTTTTATCTGGGATACCCTTGAAGAGTAAGACTGCATGGTTTCTGCATTCTGTATCTGGATGTTCTTTAGTTGATTCCTCAATGTCATCTTCCGATTTATGTTCTTCCCTTCAAATAGCTCGGTCAAGGAATCAAACATCTTCTTAGGTGTCCTTAGGTAAGACACATGTGTTAAGATCCTAGTGGGCAGCCTTCACTAACACCTCGGGGTTTTGGTGTAACGATTCATATCATTTGGTATCAGAGCCTCCACCCAGGTTCAATTCACAGAGCGGGTGGCAACGTCGGCATTGTAGTGTTCGCCTGGGGCTCGTACGGCACAAAGGGGACACCACCGTATGGGTGCACATCCAGCCCAAAGTCTGGACTACGGAGCATGGTGGGATGTTAAGATCCTAGTGGCCGGCCTTCACTAACACCTCAGGATTTTGGTGTAACGGTTCGTATCAACATGGGGTATGAAATAGTCCTTAATAGAATCAGCAATGATTCTCTTAGATTTGACCAAGATTTTCTTGTGTGTAGCCTTAGCCTTATCTCCCTTTGGAACTAGAACCTCTTCACTTATATAAGTGTCCAACTCATTTTCTTCTAGGAGTAGCCCAATCCTATACTTCCATGCTCGTAATTTATCATCCCCTTCAAGCTTATTCTCAAGCTTGGTGTGGTGAGACATCTTAAAGAGTAATTCAAATGGAAATAGAAAATATTTAGGTCTTACCACTTGCTTTGCTGAAAACTGGATCTGGAGCTGGATTAGGGTTTGTCAGAGAAACCCTAACAATTCAAACTTTGAATTTCAAGCTTCTAAAAGGATAGAAAGATGCACCTTGATGAGATGATCAAGTTGGTATACTCAGAATTTGAAAAATTCAAAGTTTCACCCCTCAAATTTGCTTTTCAGACTTCTGGATTCATTAGGAGGACCCTGAATTAGGGTTTGATTTTCCTGGAGCTTCACCCATCCAAAAATTTTGATCTTGGTCTCTAAAATTCGATTTTTCAGAGGAGCTTCCAGCCATGGTCTCAGATTTAAGAGATTTCAACTTTTGCATAAACCCTAATTTCTAGCTTCATTAGACAAGACCCTAAACTAAGGTTTGATTTTCCCGGAGCTTCAACCAACCAAAAAGTTCGATCCAAAGCTCTAAACTTCGATTTTTTCAAGTAGCTTCCAGCCATGGTCTCAGATTTCAGAACTTCCAATTTTTGTGGAAACCCTAATTTTTAGGGCCAAAAATGAAAGTGCCCAGAATTGAATTTTGATTGGAAAACAAGATGTGCCTTGCTGAGGAGAGTCAATCTACTTTACTTCCTTTCAATATCTGTGGAGAGAAACCCAAAACACAAGAATCCCTAGCTTCCGCAACTGCATAGTGTCTTCTTCTCAGGTTAGCTCTGATACCATGTTAATTTTTTAGCATCAATTCAATATACTCTAGGATCTTTACTGAGAGAATAACATGTACAACATATCAATCACAAGAAGCAATCACAAGATACAATAGACACACAGAGTTTCTATGGGGAAAACCATAAAGGTGAAAAAACCCCAATAACTTCCTCAGAGATATATAGAGCAATGATACAAAAACCAAGCATAAGAGATAGTCTCCTAGCAGCGGCTTCTCCTCCTCCACTAGTGCCCCACTCTCCAATGAGTGTATGAGTGATAAAGTGAATGATCAAATAGAGTGCCTCCTGCACTCTATTTATACTTGACTTGACTTTCCTAATAACCTTACTAGGTCGGCCTCAACTTAACCACTTAACATAATGCTGACAGGGCTGACCCCCAATAGGGTGGTAGTATAATAAACCTTTGACCCACATGACTTATACAGGGCCGACCCCATCAAGGTGGTCTAATAACCCATCAAGTATAAGTTACAACACTTACAATATAAATGACGACACTTTCGTATAGAGGAATAATAACATCTCTATAGGAATACAATATACATAGTTGAAATACATTCCGAAGTTACATATACATCAACGTTTTATTCAACGCCCCCCTAATCCTCCATTTGTGGATCTCCAGACTCCTCTCCTTCAAAAGAGAGGTGCTTCCTTCAGTCTACCTGGGAGCTCCTTTGATTTCCAAAACAACCCAAAACAACTCCTGGTCCAAAATCATAGCCAAAATGGAGAAACACCTCACCAAATGGACCTTTCATTCTCTTAAAATTCCACACTGATTAGTCCTCCTCAAATCTGTCCTTCGTGGCATGTTCTCTTACCTCTTCTCAGTATTTGTCGCTCCGAATTTTTTTTGAACGAAATATGATCTCTACAAAGAATGTTTCTTTGGGGAGGATCAAAGTAAAAATGGAAAAATAAATGTTCCTTGGTCTCCTAGGATAAGCTATGCAGACCTACGTTAAAAGGGGGGCTAGGCCTAAGGGATCCAGGCACAGAAAATCAATCAATGCTTATAAAACTCTGGTGCCAATGGATCACTTCTCCAAAATCGCTATTGGCCAAAATTTGGCATCACAAATATGCTCCAGATGTGAAATTCCAATACCTCATCCATATTCATGACATTGGAGGGGGGTCTATCATATGGAAATCCTCCTGGAATAACAAGGAGCTCATCCAAGAGCACACCTTCTGGGAAATTCGCAATGGTTGCACTGCTCTCTTCTAGGATGATGCCTAGCAACAACGTTCCAAACTTAGTGCTCTGCCTCATACTCAGATGCTAATACAATCTTCCAATGACTCTAATACGACACTAGTGGCTCATTTTTGGATCCCCTAGGCTGGGGAAGCCTAATGGAGAAATTGGATTAACAGGAAGCAATGGTATCCAAACCCCACAGACGAAGAATGGACCATTCTAGAGACGGATATCCAATCCCACAAAATCATCACACAAGAGGGAGAAGCCATTCTGCAATGGGGACATACTAGAAAAGGCACTTTCACTCTAAAGGAGGCCTACAACATCCTAACCTAGCATCATCAAATTCCACAGGACGAATTTTCGTCTCGAATCTGGAAACAAAATCTTTGGCCAAAGGTCTCAATTTTTCTTTGGCTTGTTTCCTGGAAAAGAATCCTCATCTGGGATTGTCTAATCAAGCAAGGCTTCCAACGACCTTCCATATGCCACCTATGCTACTCCTCATAAGAAACTACATAACAAATTATTAATAAATGTCCTTTTTCTCAGCAACTGTGGGACAAAGGATCCAACATATTCAGACAATCTGATCGGGACAGAGCATGCATAAAAAAAACCATCTGCCAGTGTTGAAAGAGTATAAGTGAAAATAGGATTGTTAATAGAATCTAGAAACTCTTCTCATTTTCACATTATGTGAAGTATGGAAGGAATGAAAAATCAATATTCAAGAACCAAACACAAACCATTAATCATGTCTAGAAAAAAATATGATCCAATATCAAAGAAACAATTGTAGTCACCCAATGGTCCTCATATGATTAGAGAATTCAGACTTGGGATCAGCGAATCCTCCAATATTTGGACATCAAACCGCCAAAAATCCTCAGATGGCTTCCAGAAACCATACTGGAAACCCCAGTCCCACCTCCTAGTCTCCCTTGGATGTGGGATTTTTCAAACTCAACTTTGATGGTGCTAGTAAATGAAACCCAGGAACAACCGGATTTGGTGGGGCCTTCTAGGATGATCAAGGTAACACTCTGAAAATATTTATGGGCTATCTAGGAACAGAAAGTAAGAACGTTGCAAAGATATTTGAAATGTTGAAAGGAATCCAATTGGTTGAAGAAGCAAGCTACCAAAAACTCATTGTCGAAGGAGATTCCAAGCTCATGATCCAAATATTTACTCGACTACTTAATGGATCCAACATCCACAAAATTAATCCAAGCTGGTGGCTAGAAACAAAATTAGACAACCTAGCTATCCAACTCAAGCCAACTTAGGTTCTCCTACCTCATCATGTTCGCAAATATGCCAACAAGCTGGCATAAAAGCTAGCCAACTAGGGAATCGATCATCCAGAAAATGAGTTGGATCAGAATTGGAAGGAAAATGTGCTGCCACAACTCAGAGAATATTTTTCCAGCACTGTCATCTAGGATCTCCTCCCCCACGATGGGTGTCCAGTTGTGGGCCACACATCCCACAAAAGTGCGATCCTCGAGCAGACCACTGGAGGCCAAGTGTCCTACCCAAACTATAGCCTAGATGGATCCAAATTCATTCACGCGTCCTATCCTAATGAGCAATCAGATCCTCAACATGCACGATAAAAGGCTTGGAAAGCGATCCTAGTTTCTCCTATTTGCTTGCTTAGTTGATCCTAGCATTAATATGAGAATCCAACTGCACTCACATCCATCAAAACCTTCTGCAAATGGTTGTATGGTGCCCTCATCTCCATCGTGTACATGCTATCATGAAATCGACCGACTGTTACTCCCATCATGGTCCTTTCCTGTGGCACATGCGACATCTCAAAGAAATTAATGAAAATTGTCAGTTGCATTGCATCTTATATCAATTTCACTTCGACCACCTTTGCTCATCTTTGCTTGAAGCTCTTTTTTTTCACTAGACTTTTCCTGTTTGCAACCAAGCTGTCTATGATCTGGCCCTTGGCATCTTGCACATTATGGTGCACACCAAAACTACCAAACGTCGCATTGTGAAATGGTCCCCACCACTCCCATGCACCTCGAGTGGAGAAAGACTTGGCGAAACCCATGTTTTTTTTAAGAATAAGGTTAGTATCCAAGCTCAAGATCATGTAGAGTGTCGGGAAAGGAGGTCACTTGGAAAGAGACTCTGTTCAGGGCCTCAAGAGCTCAGGTAGGTTTTTAAGGGAATAATTGAAGACTTTGGAGCTCTGCGTACCAGGGATACAAGGCACACATGCACGCTCAACCTTTTATTGGATATGAAATCCATGATATCCATGGCCTTCAAAGACTATTTGGATGGTCACATTAAGATGGATGGCTTCCCCCTGACGATGGAGGGTCGCTTGATGCACCTGGAGGACAACATGCATTGGATGGGACATAACCAAGTGGTAATAAATGATAATTTTAGCAATATGACCTTTCAATTGGACGCGATGGTGAAGGAAATGGTTGGAAATAGGTTTTTTTGCAAGCATTTTGTATTTCAATGCGATCTGGACGTAGTGGCTCAAGCTACTGCTATGTATGTGGTCTCTGCTTCAACTGGATGCAGTGCCGACATAACTAAAATCCTAGAGTAATCTCTATTATTTGGTTATTTTTTGTCATTTCAGTCTCTTTCTTTATGGAATAGTCTAGTCTAATTCCCTATGTTTCTAAGGTCATAGCCCTCGACCTATGGGGGATCAATTGAATTCAGCTATGAAAACTGCAATGACATTCCATTTATCTCTAGGATATATAGCTGGAAACTGAGGTTTGGTTCACTGTTTTGGGCTATGCAGACCCTCCTTGATCTCCTATGTACTCTTTTACTCTGTTAATATAAATTCGAATTTACAAAGAAAAAACATAATCTAGAGGATCAAAAGTATCTATCTATTTTAACTAGTGTAAAGAAGAAAATTGATATGTTCAATTATTACTAAAATAAGAATGAACTCTCGCAAGCTCCACACTGAAATAGGGCATTGGAAATTCTTAAAATGCCATAGGTTGCAAGAATTTGTCATCTTTGTGACACTAAGAGTGTTGAAGAGGAAAAACACTTTCTCTTTGAATTCCTTATGTACACCCACATTACATCTCAATTTCAAAATATTGGTTACAATATTGACCATCCTAACTTTTTAAATTATCAAAATTATGGTGATTTAAGAATGCTTCTCATTAAAATTCTAAAGAAAACCAAGTAATTCCATACATGTTTTACGTGGGATCCAATAAAATCATCATCACATAGGATCATGGCAATCGAGATAAGTGAAATCAAGGAATTTAAATACTTTTTGAAATGATAACGATGATGATCATGGTTATGACATCCACTAAGACCAACTTGGTTCTATCGGGCCTTTTAAAGAAGGTAAGGAGTTACTTGGTTTTCTTTAGAATTTTATTTTGTGCTTGAAAATATTTAAGAGAAGTAGCCCTAGATCACCATATTTATGATGAGTTAAAAGGTTTGGAAGGTCGATATTGTAGAAAATATTTTGAAATTACACTCTAATGTGGATGTACTGAGGACATTCTATGAGAAAGTGATCATCTTCAACCCTCTTAGTATCACAAAGATGACAAATTCTTTCATCCCATGACATTTAAGGAATTGTTTAGTGCCATGTTTCACTATGGAGCTCGGTAGAGCTTGTTCTTATTTTACAATGTTGAAATTTTCTTCTTTATGCTAGTTAAAATAGAGAGATACTTTTCATCTTCTAGATTAGGGTTGATAAACAACTTATAATATCTTAATTTTCTCTTATCCGTTAATTCTTTACTGCACCACATTTTCTCCTTAAATTTAGATGTAATAATACTTTTAATATTATCATATTCTATAGAGTGAACTCTCCCTTGACACCCCAATGATTTAACCAAGAAATCACTTGTTTATGCGAATCTCACTTAAGTCGGAAGTTGTTTTGAAAAGAGTATGAAGCAATATTAGGAAGCCCCTTGTCTCCAATGTTGTGTATTTTGTTCTAATAGATTAGGTACCTAGTCATAAACCATTCTCTAAATGAGGAATAGACTCACTTCTATGAGGAGGACATGAGATGGTGTATTTCCTTTAATTTTAAGATTATATGTTATAAAGTGCTTTTGAATTTTCTCTATCCTTCTCCAGTATTCTTTAGAGACGTTGCAACCCAAAACTTCACATTCATATAAGATATTAGGAGTGATGAGATTTTCAAAGTCAAGTTTTTTCTTATCCCAAAGTCAAAGATACACTCATTTACAATTGTTTTCAAGTCCATAATAATCTTTCTACCTTAATTCATTAATAATTTTCTCAATGATGATGATGATGATGTTGATGATTAACGTCCAATGATACCAACTTTGGTCTATTGGACCTTAAGAAGGTTATTACTTGGTTTTCTTTAAACTTTTGTTCCTATGCTCAAAAAGCTTGGTAAGAAGCTTTCGAATCTCACTATAGTTTTGGCAAGTTAGGAGGTTAAAGCAAGGTTTGTATTGTAGAAAATACTATGAAACTCATATATAGTGTGGGTGTAAGCAGGGCACTCTAAGAGAAAATGACTTTCATCCTCAATGCTCATAGACTCACAAAGATGGGAAACCCTTTTTTCCCACGGAGTTTTGGGAATAGACCCATGCCCTATTTCGCTTTGAATCTCATGGGAGTTCGATCTAATCTTGGCTATATTAAGTTTCTTCTTTGAACTAGTTACTGTCGAGAAATATTTATGATCTTCCAAATTAGGGTTAATGACCTCCTTATAGTTTCTTAGTTTTCTCTTAATGGCTAAATTTTAATAATATTTTTGACATTATTGATATTTTTGACTTATAATACTATAGTTCCAATCAAGCTTGTGATGATGGTCGATTCCAAGATATCTTGATGAAGTCACTTCCTCCAAATTATTATTCTCATAAATCATATTTATTAAAAGATATGTAATTAAATAATATATAATTAAATTTTATTATAATGTGTAATATGCATATTAATTTTTAAATATAATTTATGTAATTTATTTTCTTTCTTTCTTTTGATATTATAGGAAATTACAATTCAAATAAGTGAAAGTAAGGAAACTAGATAATTTTGAAATAAGTTTATAAAAGTAGAATTTAATAATAATTTTTTTTTTTTTAGTAAATTTAAAATATTGAATTCTTTTTAGAAGTGAGTGAGGTTTAATTTTTGTGAGGATTTAACTTAAAGTTAGGGGGTCACTTTGAGGTAGTGGTGGAAATGTTGTTGCATCTAAAGAGATTGTATTAAATGATATGCACATATAAATGGATCAAAACCCACCTCTATGTGTTTCAAAATTTCACCCCAAGGTATAAATAAGTTGACAATGAAATAAATTATTAAAACACTCCTTAAAATCACTAACTAAAACCTAAATAAAACATGTTAATTGAAACCTACATAAAGCATGTTGCCAAGCATATTCTAATCGTTTAAAAAAAAAACTAAAAACTAAATTTTATATATAAAAATTATACATCTTATATATATTTTTAAAACTTATTATATAATTTGGTAGTGTTGTTTTACATATCTTGATTCTTACCGATTTTGTTTTAATGTTTTATATATTTTATATTTTACACATTTTCTTATAATATTTACATTTTAATATTTCATATTATTCATTCTTTAAATTACATCAATACCAATACCATATCAAATTTACCATCTAAAATTATTAATTAAAAACATAATCAACATAAACTATAATGCATTTTAGTCACATAAATAAAAGTCCTATACAATAATCACATTACATTGTCATTTATTTAACATAAATAAAAGTCCTATACATTAATTCACACTACATTGCCATTTACACCTATAGTTTGTTTGTGTGCTTACATACCATGTTTGTACAAGAATGGCAGGTTTACAAAGAAATATTAGATTTGTTCTATGAAACCTTAAATCATACAATAATCACATTACATTGTTATTTATTTAACATAAATAAAAATCCTATACATTAATTCACATTACATTGCCATTTACACCTATAGTTTGTGTGATTACATACCATGTTTGTACAAGCATGGCATGTTTACAAAGAAATATTAGATTTGTTCTATGAAACCTTATATCAAATTAGCCAATTATTTCCTTATCAAAGGTTTCAATCAATTTTAGATTAAAATACTAGTGAGTTGGGAAAAAATCACTAGGACCCAGAAACTCGGATTGGGGAATAAAATTATTGCATTGTGGGTTTTTTTAGATTTTTTTGGAATAAAAACATTACATACTTGCATGTAGCTGGAGAGTCAAAAGTCATCATAAATTGAGCTCTCCAAAAAAATAAGTTATAAGTGAATATGCTTCATGGTTGGATGGAAAAAATTAGAAGAATGTTGAATTTTAAGGCATAACTTTTCAACATGTTGTTTTTAAAGAAATTAATATTGAAGTTGATATTTTATTTGAATGAAGGTTTGATTTACTATATTAAACTTATTGGCTCTCATATAATTTCAGAGGGCTCAATTTCTATTTTTGGTTAAGGGGTCCATCTCAGGTTATATATGTGTGAGCTTTGGGAAGTCTTTTTTAGCACTTTTTTATTTTTATTTTGGATGGATGCTTGTCAACTATATAATCTTAGGTGTGAAGATGTGTGAAGGGCAGTATATGTATATATATTTTGATGAGATTTGTTGGGTATTTTTTTTAATTATAAATGATGGTAGCTTTCATTATTATAATTAGAAGGCCAATAGGAATGTGTAAAATGAGAAAGCAATTTTCTATATGATTTATAAAATATTATTATATTTTTAATATAAAAATATAGTATTTTTTTAACAAAATATAATATAAACAATAAATTTAAAAATTCAAAATATCAAAATAATAAACATAATGAATATTTTGTTTTTACCTTAAATTAATGCCATCCTTTGGCTTAGAAAGCCTAAGCTCTCTAACTGGAATTTCTCTCCTATGTGGAGAGGCTTTATGAAGACGTTGGACTGGATAAAATGTGATCTCACTTGGCAGGTGGGCTCAGGGGCCTTGATTCGAGTTGGGATTGATCGAATTATTGGTATGGAGGATTGTTTTACGCTTCCCTCATCTATCACTAGCTACTTGCAAATTTTGGGGTTGTCCACTTTGAATAAGATCCATTTGTCCAGTTTCGGTGATGTTGTACATCGGAGATGGTTGACTGCATCTGATCTGGGCTTAATAGGTTATTTGGCTCGCATTTGGAATGAATACATCTGGAAGTTAAATTCTGCAGGCGTCAGAATAATTCATGAAAAGGATCAATTAGTTTGGGGAGGGAACCCTGCCACGGGGATAGTTACTACACAGACTATGTATAATAGGATTATTCAAGATAGGTTCATATATCCACAAGACTGGTGGTATAAAAGGCTATGGGTTTGGGATATTCGCATCAAATTGAAGTGTTTCTCTTGGTTGCTTCTCCAAGATAAATTGAAGACCTGGGATAATTTATGCAAAAGGGGATGGCTCGGTCCCAGCTTTTGTATTCTCTGTAAAAAGGATGAAGAAACAAAACAACATATCTTTGTCAATTGTTGCTTCACTAAAAAGGTTTGGGATGAGATCTCTTCAAAATTGAACATCACTCAGTGTTGGGGTGCAGGTGATTTCAACTATTGTCTGCTTAACTGGTTCAGATTATGCAAGCAATATTTTTATATAGCTTTATGCATTCCTTGGGCTATCTGGTACTATAGAAATAGTGCTATTTTTAGAAATAGAAATCCGGACTTTCTTCAATGCAATTTGACAGCATTGAATATGTTTACAAATTGTAAGATGGAAGAACAAAAGATGAAGATTGACAGGGTTAGCAGCTTCAGTTTCAGTGTGGACCAGCCTATACTTTTCTTTGATGGAGCTTCACAATCTGGTATTTGTGCTATAGGTGGTGTCATTTATATAAATGAGTCACACTTCTTCACTATTCGCCTCAATTGCGGACTGGGAACAAGTATGAAAGCAGAATTATTGGCTTTATGGTGTATTCTGAAAGTTGCAAATTGTTTCGGCTTGGTCAATATAAAAGTCTATGGTGACTCTCGGGTTACTATAAAATGGGCGGCGGGAGATTTTAGACTCAATGTCATGCACTTGAGACATTGGGCCATCAGGACTCGACATGAAATCTCCAAGCAGCGTAACATTATCTTTGAGCACATCTTCAGAGATCATAACTCTCTAGCGGATAAGTTATCGAAACAAGCTCTTTTTGGCTCTGAAGGTCTTTTGTTATGGGAGGAATGGTGGGACAATAGTGTCCTGGATAGTGGTTCTCTTTTCTTTTTTGACTGATTCTGGAAGTTGATTCCTCAGTATTATTATTGTCTGTTGGACACAGGTATATGTCTTTTTGACTTTTCTCGCCATTACTACCAGAGAGCATATTTTCCTTTTTTGTTTCGGGTTCTTTTTCATAGTGGAGAAGTGTTCTCAGCTGATCTGCCATATTCTTGAATGGTTGGATTATGGTGATGGTCTCATAGACTCCTGTATTATTTTGATGTAACTGTTACGGCAGTTATACATGCACATCTTTGTACTATTTGATTCAATCTTGAATATCAATAATAGATTTTTTTCGCTGGAAAAAAAATTAAATACTATACAACATCAAATAATTTGATGATATAACAAAACTCATATCATATTAATAGATCTCCCCTTTTATATAATATTGAAAAAATTTCTAATTTCATAATGATCTTTCCTAAAAGAAAAAAAAATTAAAAAACTTATAACACTTAATTAATACAATAATAAACCTAATATAATAATATCATGATTTAATAAAATATCATTGGTAATAGATTTCCCTTTCCTTTTTCAGAAAACAAAATAATATAATAATTTTTTAATTTCATAATGATCTTTCCTAAAAAAATAAAAATAAAAAACTTACACTTCATTATTACAATGATGAACCTAATACAATAATTTTATGATTTAATAAAATGTCATTGTAATAGATTTCCCTTTCCTTATTCATAAAACACAATAATATATTTTTTTTTATCTATTTTAAAATAATAAAAAATAATTTAATTTAATGTGAAAACTAATTTCAATTATTATAATGACTTTGTCATTTGAAAAACTAGTTATGTTTTTTCTTATTCTTAATTTATTAAGATAACTTTATCATAAACTATAAAAGTTTAGTCAATGCTATAAAAAAATATTGTACATTTGTGTTTATAATAATAATAACCAAAAATATATGTATAAAACCAAGGACTACAACGTCAAACGTATTTGAACCCAGTTTCAAATATGGTTTATAACAAGAAACATGTGGTTCAGCATATATAGTGCCGGGCCGTCGATGAAAAGATAAAATTACAGGAAAAGAGGACAAAGACGTCGAGATAACCTCCACGCCTTCTTGATGTACAGCATGTGGGGCGACCAGAGTCTGGCCATGACCATGTGGAAACTCCACCATTAACGCCTGTGCATGGGTATTTGCCCAGAATCAACCACTTCTATTTCCACAAAATATGGAACCCCACGACTCGAAAAACAGTTGCGCTGCAAACCCTCCTCCTAATCTGCCATGAATGCCTCCACACAGCCACGAAGGCGCTACAACTAAGTAACCATAACAGAAACAAATTTCTTGGACTAAAAACCAGTCATGGCTGCCCCAGGTTTTCATGAAACCCTATGTTACCTACTCTCTGCTTTGTGTTTCACAATTCAGTTTTTCTTTCTGTCAGCAATGTCTGAATCTGAGGTCTGCTAACCAAACAGTCACACAAGAATATCCCATGCCACTCATAATTCCCAGCTAGAGATTCAGAAACCAAATATCACAACCATTAAAGCACTACTTCATAAAGAAATCAGACCAGATCAAATCAAAGAAACTCATGAGTGTGATTAATTAAAGCAAGCAAAGTTGTGGTGACATGGTTTCTGCAAGAGAATTTCACAAACAGCCTGTGGTAATTAAATTCTTCATGGATTAAAGGAACTGGATCTATTGCCCATCAAAAGTTGTGATTGTCTGTAGTAGCTGCAGGCCACTGTTTTGTAGAGAAAGGAAAAGAAGAAGAAGAAAAAATGTTGTTCGATTGAGAAGCCTGATGAGGAGATGCTCTCGAACTTGCGGCATGAACTGTTGCAAATAAGCCAAGCATCGATTCTTTCCATTTTCCTGGACCTGAGAGTTGATCACCATTGGTCGATATTATTGTTCTATCGCTTGGCCCTGACTGAGAATGAGTAGTGCCTTGACTGATAATGGAGGTTATAGCATTTGCAAGGGCAGCTGTGAAGTTTGGATCAGATGTAATAGCAGCAGTTGCAGCACCGACTGTATCAGCTAGAGAATGCTGTGATCCTGATGAGTTATTGCACTTTGCTGCTGCTTCTGCCATGATGTTCTGCATTAAAGTCTGGGTAGAAGATCTTGCTAAAGCTCCTTGAAGCGCTCTTGAAGGATCAATAAGTGGTGGCGGCGGTTGTTGGAACTGTTGGCTAGCGAGATCATACTTTGTACCAAGATGTGAATGATTGCTGTATGCATGAGGCTGTCTGTAGTAGGCATTATTATTCCAGGGATTCGACCCTTGGGGTTGTATTACGGAATGATCAGATCCCATTATTGAGCTGTTATGAGAAATCAGCCCTGGCCCGGCCGATGGATACCGGAATGGAGAGGGGAAGTTGCTGTTCAACGGTGTTCCTGCTGATCCACTAGCCCCCAAGCGAAGGTTTGGTTGTGAATTGGGATTGTTTGTAAGATCAAAGGTGATTGAGGGAAAGGAATTGGGTGAGGTGGTAATTTGAGGATTGGATGCAAGGAATTGACCGATTTTGCTATTGCCACCCCCAAGTAAGTATGAATTGACATTCATGGCTTCTAGGCTGGATGTTGAACCAGACAGAAGCATGCAAGCTGCTGCAGAAGTAGTGGAAGCCATGGCAGTTGCAGCAATAGGAAGAGGATGATTGTGAGTCCCTTCATATGTTGTGATTAAAATAGAGTTGTCTTCAGCACATCTTTGCACCTACAAGAAGGTGGAAATACAAGATTTAAACAAAAACGATTATACAAGTAGTTACATTCTTAAAAACATGATTATAGATAGGTAGCATAAGAGTATCTAAAAAAACTTGTACACATATATTTTCTTCTGTACCATGGATTGGAAACAGTAACAGGCTACTCAAATCATACTGACCTGCTTCCGGACCAGACATCCTGGTGCAACTGTACAGCGGTAATATGCTCTCGGGCAGGGATTGCCCTTGGCTATCTTTTGACCATACTTCCTCCATTGGCAACCATCGTTCATCTGAAACGTACAACACTAATTATTACACAAAGCTATCAATTACAAATATTTATTTTTCCTATAGGGCTTAATCTACAGTACTAAATCTCCCTTTACTGCATTAAACTCTAAAACACACATCCCATGAACAAAATTCTATATCAATATTCAACTTCTCATTACAAAAGTTTACACATAAGTGTTTATATTTTAGAATTTGGGGTGGAGTAGCAATTAAGCTTTTCCTATATTGTTGCAGTATGAGACAAGTATGATGTAAAGATTGATTTTATGAAAAAAAAGAATATAAAAAATAACTAGTAGCTGGTACTCATGCGAATGGATAACTGGCAGCTCATGCATGGATAACAACAGCAGACAAACAATTGGTTTAATTAGAAGAAGAGGCATAAACAACTACTTATTACAACTACTCATCAAGAACAACTAATACATAGCTTGTTCATAGCACTTAACACTTAACTTGTTGCCTATAAATATCTACTAACAAGTTAAATAATTATGCTAATGGACATCTCTAAAAAGTTTCCATATCAAATTACATCTCCCATTACAAAATTAATTTCTGTCAAAAAATTCTATATCAAAATTACATCTCATTTAAATGAAATAAAGTATAATAAGATGCATAATGGATCTGCGATTCTTACAGTTGGTGCTTCACATCTAGCCCGCACAGATACTCTGGCTTTTCTTGTTAGGGGTGCAGCTTCTGTGTTCTTGGCTGCTTCATGTGAAGTATTCACTGTTTTGTTTGGTGGCCAAGAACCACCTTCTTGTTGATAAATATTTTCATCCTTAAGCTGAGAACTGTTTTCAGGGCTATGACATGCCTGGCGTTCAGTATTTGACAAATCCATGGAGTCAGTCTTTACTAAACCACCATCTGATCTAGTAGGACTAGCACTTCTGGGTGAAAGGTTCCTTTCAACAGATTCTCGGCTTGTTTCGTCGTCCTTGATATCTAAAGATAGCTTTAAGCCTTTGAGATTCTCTACCGAGCCTCCATCGGCACTGCCTGACCTCACATGTATTTGTTGGTTTTCAATAAGCTGCAATCCTCTACTTTCTGCACTTCCAGTTGGTTCTTCCTTACTGTGCCCTTTCGTTGATGGGTTTGTGCCGAGAGATAGAGCCACTAGTTGTGATTCATCTCGAGGGTGTCTCAAATCCTGAAACAATGGAACAACAATTGTTATCTGGATCGAAAGGTGCAGATGCCAGTAAATATAACAAAATCTAGTATCAGTACATAGCTAGTAACTTAAGCTATCATGTCTGTGATTCTTGGATGGGAATGCTTGGCTATCAGTATTTGTCAAAGCTCACCTGCTCTCTCAGTTTCTCAGTGTCTTCCCGTCGCTGCTGCATAACACTGAACATATGTATCCGCAGATTATGATAATTATTTGCTCTATGAGACAATTCCATTTTCAATTTCTCGTTTTCATCTTTGATTCGGCCGATTTCTATTTGCAAAGCTTCAATCTGTTAACAAATGATAACACGAATAAGTCATTCATACCATCTATATATAATGGGGGATATTGGATCACAGAATAAACATTAATTCACTGCCAGCTTGATTCCTCTACACTGATTGTCCCCTCCTTGAGATTTATGATCTATTAATGGTAAGCAATTATTTGGATCCGAACCATGTAGTTATGCTTTTTTGTAACAATTCATTTGCAAAGATGAAAAACTTTAAGACTTTTATGCTTATTTCCAATTTGGAAATACAAAAAGTAGAGTATAAGCTGTAATATAAATAGCTTCTTTATGATTTCCTATTTCCTGGAGATGGGTTGAGTGTCCATTGAAAACTTAGTTTTTTCAATTTTCTTAAACTGATATACAATGAAAACTCAAAAGCACGCACCCATAATAATATAAACAAGTCAAGTAAACTCATACATAGTATTGCTATGATGTTTTAGAATTTGAAAACATGGGCGTTGAAACAAGTCAAGTAAACTCATACATAGTATTGCTATGATGTTTTAGAATTTGAAAACATGGGCGTTGGTAGTTTACAGAGTGGGTAGAGAAAATCTTGACATTAACAGTAACAAGTTGTTAATAGTTGACTTCTTTTCCATTAGCCTATATCACAGAATGGTAACTGAAGGGATTTTAACAGTTCTGAATAATTGATAATTCCATTCGATTATCTTTTTTTTGGGCCTTCGAAGGGTTTGATCTCGAAACGGTTCGTTCCATATTTGGATGAGATCTTCACTATGGCTCAAAGATTACTTACAGGTCATGAACATTTGACACAGACATGATTTTCTGAAGTAGAGAAAGATTCAGAGCATTTCATAGAGGAGAAAAAATAAACAGATATACAATAGAATAGAATACTGTTATGTACGTCCACAGGAAACCTTGTAGGATCTAGATGCATATGACTCATACCTGCGTTTTTTCATCGATCCAAGAAGTTACAGGCGTAGGACCTCTTGAAGAAGCTGGTCTATCATAATAATAATTATCATGAAGCTCTTTATAAGAAGTCTCCTCAGCCTCAGTCTCCTCTCCCTCAGATGGGTCTAAATTATAAACCAAGGGCGAACCAATCTTCTCCGTTTTTAAATCTAACTCTAAGTCTTCATCCCCTTCGCCATTTTCAGCTTCGAGCTTAATAGACAGATCAATCTCTTTAACTTTATCCTTCCTGCCTTCCATGGCCATCTTCTTTCCGGAATTAGGGTTAGTGTCGATGGACTCAAATCCGAAAGGGTTTTTCCTCTTGCTGATATTTGCTACATCGGAGCCTGATCTATCTGCTTCCATAGCCATAATCCACCCAAACCAGAGACTTCGTAAGATCAAAGAAAAGAGAATACAGGAGCAGATTCTCCTTCAAAAGCACAGAAAAAAACTTCAAATCGATCTATGTGACATACACAGACACAAATAGTTGAAAATCCAGGCTTGGATTGGCTTCAACTGAATCGAATCGAAATGAAAAAACCCAAACCCAAACCCAAATACAAAGCCACTCTTCTACACAGCCGAATTCAACGACTCATCAACACGTTGAAGGAAAGAAACAACAGGTCGCTTGTGCTGCGTAGTCTACAAGATTTAAATAAAACAGAAAGGTCAACCTTTGCCAAATTCCAAATTGCATCGTTTTCTAATGCTTTACGAGTCCGGACAGACGTTGACTTGTTCTACCATTCATGCCCAATTTGGCAAGCTGTTGCCCATAAAAAACTCTTGAATATTTGTCAAACCTTTCACCTAGAATACCACCTACCATGGATTTAAAAGTCTATGGATCTCAATCTATTTTGACTGCTCTTTTACGGTTTAAATTTGTTTGACATGGAAAGCTTGGATAACAACAATATACCATTCACAATTCACGAGGTTTGAATTTTGCATCTCAATCATAGAATTTAGTTTAGTTTATGTAACTGTAATATTCCATTGTAACCTATTGTATTAGAGTAATAGGTTAATGTAATCGAAATATATATTTTTAATTAAATTTAAAAAATAAAAATTAATTTAAAAATGTGAAATGATAAGATTTTTATTTAATAAAAAGTATAATTTATTACTAAATTCTATCATTATGTAATAAATAAATATTTACCCATGAGTAAATTACACCATAGATTGATCTTGCTGATTTGTCAATGGATTTGAAAAGTCAATATTCATTAAAACATTTTAGAAGGATTTTATTTTTTAAATTTACGGTAAATATCATTAATTTTATTTTTTAAATTAATTTAATATGTTAATTGTATTGAGAAACCCTTTTTATAATAATTTATTAATGTATATCTTAATTTTCAACTAATTATATATATATTAAATTTTTTATGGATATAAAAGAATATATATAATAAAAATATATATTTTAATGTAGTAAAATTTTAAGAGATATATAAGTAACTAAAATTATTAAAAGTAAAGGTGGTAAGTGTGCCCCCAAAGTGGGTGTTGAGTGTGGGCCATCCAACGGAAACGAAAGATAGACAAGAGGTTAGACAAATCCCTGCCTCTGCCAACCATGAGGTTGGACATGTGCTCGCCCAGACCATCCACGCGTTTGAGGTTTGAATCATATTTCGGACATGGTGTCCGGTTGTTCATTTGCTCCATCGTACGCTTCGTCTAGTCTTTGTGCCCCAGTTCGAATCCGAGTTATTGCCATTACTCCCATGGAAACCTATGAGTGGGAAGGTACACCCGCACTCATGGTATTCGTTTGCAACAGGAGGATGTGGGTTCATTGTTCCCAGGGTAACAAGAAACGAGGTAAAATATTGGAAGGTGCTTGGCTCATAGCCTTGCAACTCACCCTCTGCAACACGGTCACTGTTTGTGGAAGTTTATTCTCTCGTTTGATTGCAACAATTGCAAAAATGCCGCTCACAAAGAGAGCTTACATCAGACACTCCAAACCGACGGGCCCTTCTTCTGGTCTGCCGGTGCAATTCTTGCTCGGCATAGTGAGGAAGGCTCGTCGATTTAAAGAAGAAATCTTGAAGAAGGTTCGGGAGGAAATACAAGATGCGGAAGAGGATGCCCAAGTGTCTCAAGGTTGTTTCTCGGACACACGAATCAGATGTGAATTTGAAGCTCTAGTTCCGGACCCGAGGAACACTAGAGGTCACACCACCTTGTACCAGAGGACCCTCGACTACCATTGGTTACATAAATCGGTTCTTGGTAAGACTCTGGCAGAGAGAGGTGAAGCGCATGTAGAGATTCTCGTGCAATAGGATGAAATGGTTGGGTATCTCAAGCAGATTCTCCATAACCAGCAATAAATATCCCACCGTCTCGACATCGAGCTCGCCAGGGAGCCCGGTTCTCAGGCAGGCTCGACTGGTTTGAACCTGTAGCCAGGTTTTGAATAGCCTTTATCTTTTTTCGGTTTAGTTTTATCATTACAGTCTCTGTTGTTGTTTAGTTTTTGGTTTCTTGGTAGACTGATAGTAACTCTCAGACTCTTAGTACAATCTTGTTTCCTTTCGAGGAAGACTTCTTAATTTTTATTTTGGGTCTGTTTTCTCAATCATGAGAGGGCTCTGTAAACTTCTTAAATTTTTTTTTGGGTCTATTTTCTCAGTCATGGGAGAGCCCTGTAAAAAACTGTATATTTTGATAAAGACAATATAAAAATCTACCCTAACTTACGGAAAAAAAAAGTGATAAGTGTGAAGATCAATTAAATGCTCAAATTAATCAAAGAGTATCACATGATTTGGCTCATGTTCAAATTTACTTTAGTTTGGCATTTTGAAGAAAGGGTGACTATAGCTTGGGATGAAGTTAGGATAAATGTAGGAACTTTAGATTTGAACTTAGAGTGCCTTTATAATGAAAACTTCAACAAAATAATCCTAGTATGATGTATTGAGTAAAAGAATTTCAATTATATCCAATCAATGCAACCCAAGAATTCCAATGGGATCCAATCATGGAGATCTTTGAGAAGAAGATATTGCCATTCAAAAAAGGATGCCTCGATGAAGCTTTATACTTCCATTAGAAAATCATCTACAAATAATTCCATCAAGATTTTAGATATAGTTTTAAAAGTTGATTTTGATGAATTGCTAAACTAAACATTATTAATTTTGTGATTTTCATGTATAAATTTTATAAATTTTCATTCATAAATATCACCAATACTACTCATTTTGGATTTTTCTTTTTTAGTTTTAAATAATTATATTAATTAAAAAATAAATTTATTGGAATAAAAACTTTTTCAAAATAACATAATTTTAAGAAAATTTACAATATTTTACATCCATTTCAAAGAGCTTTAAATGCTCACTTTCTCTTTTATATGTCTAATTATATTTATAAATTACATAGAGATCTATGGGGTCGCCAAAGAACACCTTTTCATGTGGTCCATGTACAAATCTATTTTCAACATTTTAAAAGCAACGAAGTCTATGACGGTAGTTTTAAATTTAAGGCCGTTGGTTGTAAGGTAGTAGCCAATCATTTTGTGGGTTAGGCCTGATCAGAATAATATTATAATATCATTTACAACTTTGCTGATTTCAATGCCTACGTAACTCACATGCTTCAACTTGAGATTTATAAGATTAATGCAAGTATACCCACCTTCATGTATCCCCTAACCTTGAATATAAATATAATAGTTATCTTCTAATTTGTCTAGTGTAAAAGTATCACTGTGCACGTTTAGCATCATGCCTTACAAGTCAACTCCTATGATATAGTAATCAATTTGTGATGAAAATTATTATTTATTTAATTTAATATAATACATTAGATTCTTTGCATATATTTAATATAAAAGTGAACTTTATATAATAATAAAAAATGTTTGATTTTTAATCATCCAAACCAAATCTATCTCTCGAGTCAATTTTATTGAGCAAATGAGATGTATTTTACATTAACTAATCATCAATATGAATCTTTAAAGGTAATCAACCTTGACACTCAACTACAAAAGGGTTAACTAATTTATTATAACTAATGAAAAATATTCCAAAAATTTCAACCATCAACACACTTAAAAATAAAATCTGAAACATCAAGGAGACGAGGGATCACATTAAGTTGACAATTTTCCTTATTAAAATTAAATAAATTATTATATCAAATAAAATATATTTCAAAATTTTTAAATAAATTATTATAACAAATAAAAAATATTTCAAAATTTTCTATTAAAATTGTTGTTTCATTGTTATGTAAAAGAGTTAAAAAAATATTATCATATTTTTAATTTTAATATCATGCATAGCTATATGCAAAGTTCAAGTTACCACATATTTAAATGTGATACACCTTGAATTTAGTAAACAAACTTTCTCTGCATAATTCAAGTTATTACATATATTTAAATGTGATATCCCTAGAATTTAGTGTACACACTTTCTCTTTCCAATATTTTAATTTCAACTTAATAGAAAATTTATATATTTTAATTTTTAGTATATTTTAATTTATTATTATTATTATTCATTTTTAATATGTTTATCTTAAGGTTTAACACCATTATTATTAATCGTTGAGCTTTAACATTAATTCTCTCATATGTATATATAAATTATGTAATTAATTATTAAATTGTAAGGTACTTATTAATTATAATTTCTCATGATACATCATTGATGATGAAAGTGTAGAAAATTAACAATTTATTGATTTGAGAAATAATTTAAGATATTTGCATCATTAATATGAATATAGTTAAAAAAAAAGTAAATAATGAAATTAAATCTTTATTGTACAGTTTTTATAATTATCTAAAAATAAATATTATTTTTAAAATATTTTTTCCAAAATCTTGTTGATTTGGAGAAACAACAATTTGTTTATTTGGGAAACACTTGTGAAGCGAAATTCTGATTTGGGCACCTTCATAGAGTATATGATTATTTGGGCACCTTCATAGAATATACGAAGCGGACATCTAATCTATGACAACAAGCATCTGCGGCCAGGGCATGAAGAGAACATCTGCAAATATCTGCGGTGTAACTTTGGAATGAAATATATTAGAGAGACAATGAAGTGAAGGGTCTTAGAGATTCTTATCTGGGCACGAAGTGGATCTTCATAGAGTTTACAAAAAAAAATCCGATTTGGGCACGAAGTGAACATCTGCGAATGTTTGTGGCTTGGGTATCAATATGAGGCTAGGGAAGGAACTCTCCGCGGTGAATCCTGGTCACATATTGAAGTAAACATCTACAGTGTAACTTGGATCTCTTGAGGCATTTGAGGGAACAATCTGGGAAGCAATTTGAGCACATTCTTTATAATCTGAGCAAACCATTTGCATTGGAGGCAAGGATAATTTTAGGGGCAAAATTTAGCCCATGGGCTATTTTTCCATGTTTTTTTCCAAAAACGTATTCGCCAATTTGCATTTTCTGAAGCCCATTTCGCCCAATTTTGATGGGGTGAAATTTTTTCACTCTAAAAATCGCCAAATTATTATATAAACTATATAAAATCCTTAGGAATTGAAATAAATTTAGAAAAATATCGCCAAATATTGTATAGTTGACATTTTAAGAATTGGTAAGATTCGCCAAGATTTATACACTTTTAAATAAGTATGAGTACTTAAAATTATCCTTGATTGGAGGCATATAAATAAGTCCAATGAAGCAAAGTCTACGGTCCTTTCAATGAAATATTTTCTCTAGATCTACGACCCTTTTCTAAGGTGAAACAGAGGAATTCAAACGAAACCCAAGCGAAGATCCGCGGTGTAGCCAAGGTTCTCGCATAACCCAATCAAGTGCACAAGTTCCTTCTCTTTTCCCTAGTTTATATTTTTTGCTGTTATATTCATATTTATATATATTCGCAAATATGAACAACTCACCTCATATACCAAAGGCTTCCAAAGGGAGACCTAGATCACTATAAATCTTCAAAGTCTATATGATTATATAGAGGCGTCAGATAAACATAGAGAAGATGGAGAAAGAAAAATTTATGGATATACCGAGTCACTAGAGAAACGCGGAGAAGAAAGAGAAATTAAACTCCATAGAGGTTTAGATTCCATGCTTGATAATAAATTTTCATCTCTCCAAGATGAGATTAAAAAAAAACAGAAAATAGGATAAAAATGGTGGAAAATAGGATAATGACAATTGAAGCTAGATTACAAGAAATGGAAAAACAAAGCCAAGAGCTGAAACAACCAATCCAACATGGAGATATTGATACTATAGAAACTATTAAGATAAAGGACATGATTAAAGAGCTTGAAGAAAAAGTAAATAAAAATATGACCATAAATAGTCTAGAAGGTAAATTAGATATCAAACCGATTAAAGAGGAAATGAATAATCTTCTAGAACTATACCATGAGTGTAACAAACGAGCCCTCAACCTCGTAATTTTTGGTCTGCAGGAAGAGATAGAAGAAGATACCTTAGAAATAGTCAAAGAAGAACTCCACAAGAGATTAGAAATTGAAACAACGTGCCTCACATAAGCAACAAGGTTAAGGAAATTAATTTAGAATAAAACTCGGCTAATTAGGGTAAATATTAGCTCTAATGACCATAAATTTAACATACTCTGTAAAACATCGAATATAAAAGGATCATGCGTATTTATAAATGAGGATCCCATCATAGAAGATCAAGCCTAATTAAGAAAGGAGACCTTCAAAAGGTAAGATGCTAGGAAGGAAGGAAAATGGGAAACAATTAGAGATAGAAAACCCATTATTCAAGACATAAACCAAAAATATAATACTAAATAATGATTCAACACTCTCTGGATCCTCTCTTGGAACTGCCATGGATTCCCATGGAACACAGGTCCTAATTTAAGCTGGATTTTGAGTGAGGTTGATATTATTTTACTTGTTGAAACTTGAGAACATGAAGAATCTAAGATCCCTAACATCGAAGGTTTTGTACTTTGGTCAATTTGGAATAAACGATTCTATTGCAGGGGCATTGGGGGATAGCTTGTTACATTAGGAAGAGCATCTCCTCCCATTCCAATATTTATAAGAAATACCCTCACAACCAATATATTTGGTTAGAGATTACTGGCATTGATGCTACTAAAACAGGACATAGCTATATGTTATTTTTCCCCAATTAATTCGAACTTCTATAAGAAAATAAATTTAGATAAAAATTATCCTTACATTAACTTCGAAAGTGACATTTCTATCCTAAGGAGTGAAGGAAATATCCTTCTAATGGGTGACTTTAATGCTCGCACTTCAAGTAACCAGGATATTATTCTAAGAAACCATTCCAACCCCAATTCTCTTTGGTTAAACGAAGACCTTTCTCTAGCTAGCAACTACAAAAGAAGCTCTGAAGACCTAGGGGAGAATTTGTTCGATTTCGAGTTGGTTAGGCTATGTAGCACTCATGATATTATAATATGCAATGGTCTAATGAAGTTGCCCAATTCTAGTTGTATGACTTGTATTCATGGGATTGATAGTAGTATAGTAGATTATGTTATATCTGATATCCCTTTGTACAATGAAATAATAAATTTTGACATCTTAAATGACCATGAGCCTGACTCAGATAATAGACCTTTAATCGTAACTCTCAATTTTTCCTTGCAAAGAGATCCCATTGAAGAAAATGCTCATGACCAAAAGCACTTAATATTCAACAAAGACAAAGTTGATCTTTTCCTAAATGATTTAAAAATTAATTTGTTCCCTTTATCAAGTATGAACAATATAGATGGCCTCTATCATAATTTTACTACAGCTCTATCTTCTTCCATCAACATATTCTCTATTGAAGTTTTGAGTAGAAAGGGAAACAAGAGAACCAACCCTTGGTATACTAAGATTGTAAATATGAGAGAAGAGAAATTAAAGAATCTACTGACGAGTCTCTAAAAGAGGACAAGATAAATAAATACAAATCCCAAACTAAAGGAAAAAAAGGAACTATACTCACAAAAGACAAGATAATCTTCAGCACCTCTCTAAGGTGGCTCCTAAGAAATTATGGAGGAAAATTCTAACTAGCAAATATAAAGAAAATAATAATATTACTTTGGAAGAGTGGAATTGCTATCTTAAAAATATTTACGATTCCTCGGATGCCATAAATAAAATTCAAACCCTCCCCATAATAGATGAATTTTTCTCGTTAGAAGACATCGAGTTTGGAGTTAAGCACCTAGGAAACGAAAAAGCTAAGGACATTGAAGGTTATCAAGAAGAAATTTTAAAAATTGGAGGCCTTGTCCTCATCCCACACATCCAAAAGTTCTTCAAACAAGCAGTTAAGCATGGGTTCCCTAAACCATGGAACCAAAGCCTCTTTATTCCTATTTTTAAAAATGGGGATACGAATAACCCCTCTAATTATCAAATGATTATGATTAGTCCTCTCTTAGCCAAGCGTTATGGTATTATTCTGGAAAATAAAATTAGTGTATGGATTGAAAGTGAACGTAAGCGGGCTAAAGTTCAAGTGGGTTTCAGAAGGAATCACTCAACCACGGACCACATCATCACGCGTAGGGTCACTGCAGAAGATTACCATAATAATAAATCCAATCTCTTTTGTTTCTTTGTGGACTTTAGGAAATATTTTGATATAGTTCCTAGGAATAACTTGTGGAATAGGTTAGAAGAGATAAAGGTTCCTTTTTAATTGAGAGCTGCCATGATAAGGTTGTACAGGAATGGTATTTCCAATCTTAAAAACACTAAGGGATGGTCGAAAGATATAAATTGTAATATAGGATTTAAGCAAGGTATCCCCCTCTCCCCTACCCTTTTCAGCATTTATATTGATAAGCTAGAAAGTTATTTGGAAGAATCAAGTTGCACTAGCACAATCTTAGCTGGAATTTACATCATCCTTCTCCTCTATGTTGATGATATTGTTCTTATGGCAAAGTGTCCTTTTGATCTAGATAAACAATTAAGAATTTTGAAGGACTTCTGCTCTAACATGGGCATGGCTATTAATACAGACAAAACAAAGGTTATGATTATGATGTCGAAGAGGGACACTTACACTAATTTTGTGTATGACAATATCAATTTGGAGGAGGCGTCTTCTTATAAATATCTAGGAATTGATATTCATCGCAAGCTTAATTGGAACTATAACATTGAGAAAAGGATTAATAGGTGTTGGAAATATTATTTCAGTCTTGAAAACAAGTGTAAATCAACAAACCTTGTGATGTGGGATAAAAATAAATTCCTCTTTGAAACTCTTGTCACTCCTGTTATCTTATACGCTTGTGAGGTTTGGGGTTGTAGTATCTCTAGAGAATCTTGGAGAAATATTGAGCAAATCCAGAAGCATTTTATAACATATAACCTTAAAATTAAAAACAATACGCCTTATCTTATTCTCCTTTTAGAAGCTGGTCTCACCCCTATCAATAGCATGGATATGACTAGGTTCCTAATGTACAAGCACAAGGCTATTAACATGGGAGACACAAGACTTCCTAAGCTAGCCTTAGAAGCTAGTCAAAACCACCTTCGGCTCAAACGAGGGTGGTATAAAGACACCATGGGGCTGGTGCAAGGTAATGATACACAATTATGCCATGTTAGTTGCAATGACATGCTGGAAAAACAAAAATATTATCATTAAAATGAATTATTAGAGGTACCTACAAAACTTTTTCGAATTAGGTGTAAAAAGATGAAACACAGAAAAAAGGATGACCTTCCAAAATATATAACTTTATTTATGGAAAAGTGGTATAACCACCCCAAAACGTCATTATTTTAATATTGGTATGTTATTTTTTCTCTAAAAAATAATGCACATGTTTTTGTTGGTCCACCTGTTTGTTATGTAAATTGTCAACTTATGAGGAAAAAAATATGTAGAGGCATAGGCAACAAATGAATCTTGTGCGGGGCTATTTTTCCAAAAATTTAAAAGTTAATTTTATATTTTTTTTAAATTACGAAAGTCAGTGAAGCCTTAAAACGACATGGTCAAGTATTGGTCCACCA